>JAQGBQ010001676.1:0-10711 GCA_034698485.1 Vertagopus arboreus
TTTTTTTTACAGGATGCTTGTATCGGATTAGATCTGCCATGTCCAGATGTCCAGTTCGGCGAATCATAGTGATTGTGATGATCGATATGATGAAGTGACAAGTACAGAGGCAGGTTTTTAATTTTCAATCTTGTCAGCTTTTGATTCACAAGTCGTCTCCTGGAATCATGGATCCTGCTTTATCTTATCCGTCATAATCCTAATCACTATGCACTGAGGAAGTTAACTTAAAAGATTGCATTAAAAAACAAGGACTCAATAGTCAAGTCAGGACTTACCATTTTTTGTGTTAAAAATGATACACAAAATCCAATTCCATGATAACTGCCAATGACATCTTGAAGATTGATTAACTGATATAGATAATTGAATGACAGGAGCAATTAAAAGTTGATTGATATAATTAGATCAATAAGATTAAATTGAATTTAAGGATAAAAAATAAGAACTCTGAATAATTTCATAAGATATTGATTTTTTTTAAAATCGGAATTAAATGGAAAGACAATAAGTTTAGCTTTTTAAGCCGCTTTCTTCCTCACATTTGCTAAGAACAGATAATAACAGAAGTTGAGTTGTTGTTGATTGTGGATTCCGTCCTATAATTTTTCACTTTGCCACACAAGAAGTGGTTTGTTCGTCCATTCTTCTGGATAATGTCATTATATCATCATCAGAGGTAACAGGTAGGTCGTAATCGTAGGTTTCTATCATTATATATCATTGTATGTACGTGTTGCAAATGGATGGATGTGTCTATTTAAATGTTATGCGTGTAAAGGCTTGGATTGAGACAAAAAGACATGAGCATTAAAAATCAATTTTTTACACTTTTATAAAACCCTGGACTTCTTCAGCAGACTTCAGTCCTTATCGTTCACCGCTGCTCTTCTGGCTCATCATAAAACATAAAATAAGAATGATGATTTCTTTGATAGCATCATAGGACAGAGTATTTTCTGCCATGCATTCTAATTTGTAGTCACATACTCTACACACATCACACGTACATTTTGATAACAGATGAGGAAGTTTGGTGCTCTCAAAATCGCCCTTGTATACGGCTTGTAGATCTTCATAGATTTTATTTCAGAACTACCTTAGTTGAATTAAGATGTTTGAAAAATGAAGATGTTAGTATTTTTATCTTCTTGAAAGTTTCAGCTTGATTGGACAGATTTCTTGCAATCTAGGTGCATCAAATATAATATGTACACATTTGAAAAGCCAAGTTATACATTCTACCTTCATATACATTTTGATTTCTGGAATGACAATGATAATGATAATTATTCTTAACGGAGAAATCCACCGGATTTAAAATTTTATATTAGTATTATGTGTTTTTTAAAATGTAAAACACTATGTGTCGTTTTGGTGTGTTGAATTTACTATGGCGAAATGACTCTTTGTGTTTTGTAGATTCAGATGAATATGATATTGTCCAGGATTCCGTCAGACCAAATTTAAATCGCTCCCCACCTTCGAAATTCGATTCCCACGGCCTTCTGGAATAATAATGAATGTAATAACGGTGATTACAACTATTCAAATTGTATAAGCTTTTTATTAACCTGCCAAATGCAAAATCATTCGCCCACATCAACCCCAACCAAACTAGCATCACATCATAAAAAATATGATTGTCTCCCAGAGGGCTTATGTCCATTTGGGGTTGAAGAACTGGACGTATCAAACTTTGTTTGCATGGATATTTAAAACTTATGTCTAATCTTATAACAATCTCATTGACATCCGCTTCTCCAAAAATACACAGTCCCGTAGTATTCTCATCTGATTATTTCCTCAATACAAATCTATTCTCTATTTCTCTTTTACAGAAGTAGAGTTGTACATAATGAATTCTTATTCCCTTTCCCAGTCTCATACACATGTATTGTTTGAATTATCCTGATACATATACTAAAAGTTTCTATTTTGTCGGATTGTTGCAAGTTGAAAATATTACAATGCACTTTTATAAATCAGAACAAAATTATAAAATTTATTTTGAAACAATCTATATCTGACACAAGCAAGATAAAGCTTAACAGTCAGCGATGCTTTAAAAAATTTAAATAAAAGTTTGGTCAATTATATGAACCTTTTTGAGACAGCTCAAACATAAAGATCACCTCAAGTGCTTTCTCACTAATTCTTCTGCAAACTGTGAACAGATTCTAAACTGAATTAAACCATTATATTGGATTATCAATTATGAGATTATCATCAATAAGATTTTTGAATTCGAAAAAAATCGATAGATTCTGTGTAGCCTTTCATCCTTTAATTAACTCCCGTTATCTTTATGAGTCTTAAGAAACAAAACGAAGGATAGTAAAGTCAGATAAGATAACTAACTATAGAATGAATTCTGTCACCCGGCTATCAGGAAAAGGTGTGGTACATCAACTTAAGTGTATCATCTCCACTGACATTTAGATTAGAAAGAGACCCAGTCCACACTCAAGAGAAACTAACCTTAACCACAACTTGTATCCAATCTCACAAGTCTCTCAAAACAATGGACTTAACAAAGTCATGAATATTCCAGAGGAAGATTAAAGATTGCCTTTTTGATCTCTTTTGAAAGCCTCCATTCCTCCAAAAGCTTCAATCCAAGTCGACGTGTACTTGTAGACCTTGTTCAATGATAATGGAGAAGTAATGATGAGATTGTAAAGCTCTCCGTGTGAGTTTTCCTTCAACAAAACTATATCGTTAATATCGTATGGGTAAATAGGTAAAACGTACAAATAAATAATATCCCTGAGATAACAACGGGACTTGGATAGTTGGTTTTTTAAGGATTAGATGGGATTTGTCCCTTATTCTATTCTTCTATTATTGTTTGGAAAAACAAAGGCCACACCGGCTAGTTGAATAATGCGATTTAGTTGTCATTCCCTCACTTGATGATACACCTTGCTAAGTGAGTCTTTGGAGATTGAAAGGCTCGTTTTTGTTCTTCTAATGAGTTCTATATGCAGGGGGATCATAATTTCTTAAACCCAAAAAGTTAAACCCTTTCACATCACAACAGAACATGGTTAACGTTTTAAAATAATACTCTCTTATTTATAAAAAATGGATATATGTCTTATAAAATCTAAAATTGAAATCCTTGTACCATACAGGTTAAAAAGGTCTTTGACAATGACGACACTTTTACACCCCTGAATAAGAATAGTATATGTATATAGATTACTATATCTAAGAAGATACAAGAAACAATCCATAAACATAATAGGGGCAAAAGGGTGCTGGAAATCAGTTCAAACCTTCAAACGTATCTCTTCTTCGTTTATTTAAGCAATCTAAAAGTGACTAGAAGTATTAAGTGCCTATAGTTAAAGGATGCTATTGTGATTATTTTTTCATTAACAGAACGGACTGGTAGGAGGTAAGGCCAATCACTAGTGATTGCTGATCGTTGATTGTGTACATCGGTAAGAAGAGAGGTGAGTTTTTGATCTCAAAATTATAAGATCCGATCGCCTCGTTAGTGTTGCCGGCAGATGCAATGCAACTGGCTTTAAAAAAAACTTTGAAAAATTTTCATGTCCAATTTCCATGATTGCTCAATCACACCACAGAGTATTGAATAGCTCAGTGTTGTCAATGACAGTTTCATCACTTATTCCAAAGATCTGTACAGAAATCAACACTTTGGAGCTTTAGTCTAGAAAGGGGAGATTATCAAAATCGGACATCTCCATCTAAACTCGACAATGATTCTGGGTACAACGGGTTAATAGGTTACACGGTGTTGTTAAAATTTTTAAATTCCTAATGGCTTTTCTATTCATGCTGTGAAGTGGTTTCGATTTTAAATAAATCTGTATTTTAAGAAACAAAAAATAATGATATCCATTCTCATTATTATAACTTAAGTCCATTTATTTTGTGTCATTTATCATCCATGATTTTTTTTAAAGATTGTAAATATAACTTCTTTTGATCCATGGTCCAAGTCTGTAACGCTGTCTTGCAATTACAAAAAGTTTTACAACTACCTATAAAAACACGGGTGATTTTAAATTGTTGAGCTGACAAAATTCGGTAGGTCAACGCAGTCAAATTAACCTTATATACATATTCATAAAAACTGCAAATTACAAATCGTTTCCTCTACAATCTGTAAGAGTTGGTTTGGCATACTAGTTTTCTAATATAAATATGATGAAGATCCGTGCTCATAAGGAACCCAATCCTCTTAAATTTAAGTTTGAAAGGTTTTTTGAAACTTTTATTAGGTATTTTATGAGCTGAAACATATAAGATCCAAAAAAAATTTCAAATGCCGATCTACTGCTGGACGACTAAAGAAAAAATCAAAATTGCTAGCATTTTTATTAACAAAGATAAATATGACAAGTCTCTGAACTCACTGATGAATGTCTCATAATTACATGTTCCGGCATATCATAGTTTAAACATTTTTTTTTATAGGTTATAGTAAGTTTTTATTTTATATACGTCGTGTTGTTATATATACAGGTTGCTTATTCCTCTTTCTGGAATCTGAATACTTTCTTACAAAGTTTTAAATCAAATTAAATTAGTTTTAAAATAACAAGAGATTTAACAAGACATCGGAATGCCACAGGGTAGAAAAAGAACAAGCAAAAGAACGAGGTGTGCATTTCTTCTTGAATGAGTGTACATGTAAAAGATATTATTATGTGTGATATTTGATCTAGTCGAGGGCTAAAAAGGACATATTTCAAATCCTAAAGTAGGTAAAAATATTTAGGAGTAAAATGACTCCATAATATGTTAAATGGGCTTGTAACTTGTCCCTTTTGTACATAATACCCAACACTTTTACAAGTAGTAACACACTTCTTTTGACTTCAAATCAAAGCAGTTTTAAAATCCCCCACACATTGCTGTTCGTTTTAAGTAAAAAGTATTATTAAAATATTTAAAAATATAGTTAAAATTCTTTTAAAAATAAATAAAGACTTTATTTACAGTCATATCTCTTTTGTCTTAAACTTTTGATGACAAAGACAGAAACTCCTCTGGTTGCCTGGTATTTTTATGACAAGAGAATGTTAACGGGTGATGACTGATGTAGGACTTTGTTGCATTGCATTTTGTGCTATGGTATTTATTACTCTTTAAAACTTTGTCCTAGAATTTCTAGAAACTTTTAATTGCTTTCTTTTAGCTGCATTACATGGTTTACATACATGACAATTACATTACCCACCTCTGTGGTCTAGAATTTTAGAAGAACTAAAACTCCAGAGTTGTAAACACTCTTATGAAATGATTTAATTGTCAATTTTATGAATTATCATTACTGTTGACTGTCTTCTCTGGTGGGGTTTCAGTTGAACAAATTTACAACTTACTTAGGATTAGTACCTTAGAATGTAGGGTGGTCATACCTTTTAAATTTCGAAACTATGTATCTGAAATTATATGGAAGAATATAGACATTTTCGAGTAGTGTTGTAGTTTTATTATTTATTCGCCTGTTTCTAGTAAAAATCTTTAAAAAAAAAAAATTTAAGTAGTGCAAGTTAAAGACACAGACAGTTGGGATATAGGTTTGGATATACGATCACAAATTGTCTTGTTTTTGAATATGTAACAAATATTTCAGGATTTGTTTAATACAACAGTAACATCATGGAGAATTTTAATTTCATACACCTTAGCTGGAGTAAACCAATCATAGATGGTTTGTATACAAAATCTAAAAGTAATTTAAAATTCTAACGACATTTAAGAAGCTCCTAATTAGCCAGTTTCATTAACACTCAACTCACCTGTACCATCTTATTATAAAAATTCTATAACTATTATCATTGGCGTATTCGTATAAAGAAGCCCGACTGGGCCATCTGCATTACAACGACAAGTCAGGTCTACTCAACGAAAAAGTCTATTTGTAATCAGTAGAATATACTGAAGAGATAAGGGTTGGTGGAACGAAAACACACCTGGACTTACCTCTATGAGGAAGAACTTCTGCTCAGGTAGACAAAGAGATCTGAATTCGTTGATTACAGGTGTGTAACCCATGACTTTTATGTGTAGATGCTGCTGGCTGTTAAAAACTTTGCAAGTAACTTAACCAATCAACTTATTTAAAGTTGGACAATATTATATTCATAACAAATAACAACGGATTTATAACTTCTCTTTCTAGCTTTCAATGAATGAATTAAAATTGTCTTCTATTTCAATTTTTGTTTACAGCATTCAATGTAAGTTTTATTGTCTAAATAACAAACAAATTCGCTAACTCTATACTCTAAAACTTGAAGCAGTACTTGTATAAAAATTAACAGTTCGTATTTTAGCCTTACTCATCATCATGTAAGCTATTCAAATATTGATTACATATCGCACAGAAAAAGTATTAACAAAACCAAGCGCCGTGCTAAGAATAATCATAGACAGCCATGCATATCAATTTGTAATGTTAAAACTAAAATGAAATATTTTATATTCTCAATCTATATAAATAGTATACAGGGAAGTTTTGAAGTAGTTAACAGTTTTAAATGTTAAAACAACTAAAAATTATGATTGTACACCAATTCAACTAAATACAAGAACAACGAAACGGATAAAAATAGACATAATAGAAGGAATGTTTTTCAAGAATATATCGATAAGTTATTTCTACTGAAGATGAGCTGGTTTCACAATATTTTCGGACTCTAGTTCTTGACAAAAAATGTCGTGGATTAAACCCGCAGCGAGAGGAGCCGTCTTTGTCATCTTGAAGTAGTCTCCGCTCTGCTTCAATTGCATGAGTTCCTGTCGGATCCGAAGCATCTATAAAAGAATAATAATTAGTAATTCGCTGACTAAACTAGATGAAGGATACTTCGATTTTTACAATGATTACTTACGTTCCGATTCGATATTTTGTTGGCTAGAAACCGAATGGCTTCGTCTTTAATATAAGGCTCTGTAGAAACACGTTTTCCTCCGGGAGGCATAAAGTTGATGTTAGCATTGCCGGACTCCTCTTCAGAATCCGAGCTCTTATCCGATTCCTAATGACCAAAATGAACTAGGTTGAAATTTAATGGTTCAAATGCAAACAATCATTATTATTAATTTTAAAAAAGGATTTACAACTGCTGGGCTGATTTGATTATGTAATCTTGGCATTCCACTAAATGTTGCTGCAGGAATAGAAGTCTCAAGGGGCTGAGGACTCGGTCCATTGGAAGGTTCTACTCCCACGCTTTCAGTGGTAACACTATTTGGTGAAGGGCCAATGACTGGAAGAGGAGGAAGTGGAGAAGTGACTTTTTCAACAATGGGTACTGCCAATTCTTCCGGTTTTGCAGGGATCACCTTTATAGGGTGCAAGCGTGGGCGACCGCGTTTAGATTTTTTCTCCAAAAAAGGTTGCAATTCTACATCAACCTTAGTTGCGTTTGAAGTAATAGGAGTTGTTATTACTGCTTCACTTGCCTTCCTTTTGCGATTATCCTGTTGACCAACCAAAGTTGGTGGAACTTTCAATCTAGATTCCATTTCAACCACCAGTTCCTCTGATGGTTCATCATTATAGAGGGTAGGTTTTTTGACAGGACTTTTATCTTCACTTTTCTTTGCCCTGCCCCTTTTACGTTTTCTGCCTCGCTTACCAGGAACTGTAACTACGGCTGGTGCAGTTTTAGGAGTATCAATTTTCACGGTTTTAGGAGCTTCAGAAACCACAGTTTCATTAACAACAGCCTTAACTGTTTTAGTAGCGTCTACAACCACAGTTTTATTGACATTTGCTTCCACGGTTTTATTAGCATTTGCCACCACCGTTTTAGTAACATCGACCTTAACGGGCTTATTGACAACGACCTTAACTGTTTTAGTAGCATCGACACTAACGGATTTCTTAGTATCCGCTTCCCCGGCTTCATTCTCGACTATTTTACTTCTATCTTTCACTCCTTCGGCAAATTTTTCCAATAGCGCTACTTGTGTTTTATTTGACAGCTCCGTTGATTTTCCCACTGGTGAAACAATCTTTTCTACAGGTTGAATTTTGGCACGTGGTGGCATTAGGATACTCGGTAGCCGTTTAGCAGTTACTTCAATCGTAGGGGACGCAACCCTAGTTACAACTTTTGGAGCATCGACAGTCGCTTTTGGATGCATTAGTCTTATCAGACGTACTGTGGGCATTAGGCTCGAAGAAACTTCAACCTTTTTGGTATCTTCAAATTTTTTAGTTTCTTCAACCTTTTTAGTTTCTTCAGCTTTCTTTGGCTCTTCAACTTTCTTGGGGGATTCAGCTGTTTTGGGTTCTTCAACTTTCTTGGTCTCTTCAGTTTTCTTGGGGTTTTCAGCTGTTTTGGGTTCTTCAGCTTTCTTTGGCTCTTCAACTTTTTCAGTTTCTTCAACCTTTTTAGTTTCTTCAATTTTTCTAGTGTTTTCAACTTTCTTGGTCTCTTCAACTTTCTTTGGGTTTTCAGCTGTTTTCGGTACTTCAGCTTTCTTTGGGTTTTCAGCTGTTTTCGGTACTTCAGCTTTCTTTGGGTTTTCAGCTGTTTTCGGTACTTCAGCTTTCTTTGGGTTTTCAGCTTTCTTTGGCTCTTCAACTTTCTTGGGGGATTCAGCTGTTTTGGGTTCTTCAACTTTCTTGGGGGTTTCAGCTGTTTTGGGTTCTTCAACTTTCTTGGGGTTTTCAGCTGTTTTGGGTTCTTCAACTTTCTTGGGGTTTTCAGCTGTTTTGGGTTCTTCAACTTTCTTGGTCTCTTCAGTTTTCTTGGGGTTTTCAGCTGTTTTGGGTTCTTCAGCTTTCTTTGGCTCTTCAACTTTCTTGGTGGTTTCAGCTGTTTTCGGTACTTCAGCTTTCTTTGGCTCTTCAACTTTCTTGAAAAATTGTTTCCGGTTTCTTGCTTTAAGGTAAAAATTAAATTAAATCGAGTCAATGAAAGTATATATCAATTATTACCATATTATTTTTAATTAGTGGAACACTTACTTGAACAAGAAACGGTCCGTATATGCGTATACCAGCTGGATCGAAGAGTGAAGCCTTTGTCACATTTGTTGCAGGTGTATGGTTGAAATCCTTCTTCGTGTGCTCTCTCGTGATTCTTCAACGATTGTTTCCATCGAAAAGTTTTTTCACAACGTCCACAGCCAAACATTTCATTCGTCGTTTGCGGGTGAGTTCCCATGTGAACCTGCAATGTATTTCTATTTGGGTACGTTTTTTGACATTTCGGACACTTGAACTCCAAAAGCTGCCTTGGAATTCGAGGGCGTGGTGACTCTGCCAGCGAAGGGCTCAATTGTGGAGGCTTGTCTTCATCTAGTCAAAATTACATTCAGTTAATAGAATTCGAAGTGGACAAGTATTTTTTTTTTAATATTTGTTAATAATATTTACCTTCATTAACAGGCCGGGTGAAATCATCACCTAACACTGGCTTTAACAGAGGTTTAATTTTAACCTTGTCCTCATCTCCTTCCTCTTGGGTGACACTACTACATTTTGATTGTTCTTGCTTCTCAGAACTTTCTGATGGTCCTGAAGCCGGTGAAGCAGCTAGAGAATAAAAAATATAGTCTTTCAAATTCTAATAATTTACCTAGATTAAATGACGACCAATAGTTTAAAAGACTTTAAACCTCGCTGTCTCAACCGCCCTGAAGAAGAACTGAATGTTCGAAACAACGGTAAATGGGGAAAAACTATTTAAAAAAATCCAAATTGGGCCAACATTCCATCGACAAAGTGAGTCTATCCTAAACCATTTCCTCTAGTTTAAAATACTTACCAAGTTTAGTTTTCGCAAATAAAGTGGATGCACTTTCTGCCTTTGCCTTTTCTCCATTCTCCTGTGCCGGTGGTAATAGCTGAATCGGATCAACTATTGTTGCTTCTTCTCCAGACGTTGGAGCTATTGAAATGACACCCCCAGCGAGACTGCCAAGACCAGGGCCTTGGATCAAAATCGGCTGCACCTTTGTTTTTCTAGCGTATATGACTCCTCCTCCAGGCTCTGCCACAGTGTCCGTCTCCGACATGCTTACAATTTCTGGTTCAATCAGACCAAAGGATTTCTCTAAATATGCAAAAAAAAAAAAAATTAAAAATCTGACATAAATCTAAAATAATTTGTACCAAAATTGTAACAGATATAATTCAAATTTTTGTAGTTTTAAGTCTTGAATGAATAACAAATTTACTGATTTTTTTGTGATACTACTATATACTATGTACTATTTACTACAAGCAAGCATGGCCAAGGCCAATTAATTTTTTGAAAAGCTCGTATTTAAATTCAAAACGAAAAAATCAAAGAACCGGAGAAATTTTGCCATATGTGAAAAACCCTCTCTAGTAGTTGGAGTTAATTAACAATTGAAAGATTAAATATAATTAGTGGATTTAATTAATAAAAGTAAACCTTTTTTGCTTAGTTTAATTTGAGAACACGCCGCTCGGATCGGTTTTGTAGTTTGCGCCTAGCCTGACACTTTCACAGCATTTATTTCAATAGAACTGGGTATTTGGATAGAATATTGCATGCATTTTATGGATTTGTTTCACGATTATGATGAGAGTATAAATTAAAAATCTGCACATGTGGTACTGAAAGCAAGATGAATAAATAACGGATGAAATAGTTAGTGGATCCGACCCTGTTTTAAATGCTAATTGATTACTTTATGAATAATGAATGGAATTTAAGAATCAAATTAGATGTTATTCACT
>JAQGBQ010001677.1:0-10711 GCA_034698485.1 Vertagopus arboreus
CCGGAACTTGTGTGCCTCCAATTCTCATCATCAGTTTCCCATCCTTTCCAACACAGTACTTGCCTTGATATTGATTTCTGGTTCTACTAGTGGTGATGATGATGGTGGTGGTAGCAATTTAGTTTAGTTAGTTCACCCTCACATATACAATATATTTATATAGGTCGTACATATACAGAGGAAAGCTAAGTCAATGACTACGCATTCACTCTTCTTCTTCTGCATTGAAAGAATCCTCAGTGTCTTCTTCTCACAATCATCATCATCATGATCTCTGCTGCTGCTGCTTTTCGCAAGTAAAATGGATCACAGGCAACTTTCCAAATCCTACTGTCAGCCAGAAGTTAAGGCCTTGCCTAACTCAACTTACTTCATACTTGATGCGCTTTTTCAAGACTCTTGGTTCGTGATTCTAGAAATTCTACATTCTCTGGATCTTAGTTCTTATATGTATTACGA
Organism: Vertagopus arboreus; assembly: GCA_034698485.1. Lineage (NCBI taxonomy): Eukaryota > Metazoa > Arthropoda > Collembola > Entomobryomorpha > Isotomidae > Vertagopus > Vertagopus arboreus. The sequence goes on from JAQGBQ010001677.1 coordinate 460, forward strand.
TATATTCATCTTGTCTTGAATCTTCTTCTTTTGCGTCAAGACTCGAGGAGAAGAGTTAGTAGTTAGTATTATTATATTAGATATAGTTAGTGCACACTCATCACAGTTCAGTTAGCACCATTTATATATGTAATTCGTACACTCTAAGTTTTGTAACTTGCACAGACCACTTGAGCTGCTCGTCGTGTGCCATGCCATCCTCCTTATACCATTTTGTTATCATTATTTCTTTCTTGTAGTTTTTCTGAATAGTTTCTTGGACTATAGCAGTAAGGAAAAGGATTCACCTGTTCGAAGAAATCTTTATTCAGGAAGACAGACAGGCGTATAGACAGCCTGTCCATTCCCATGATTTTCTTCATCATCTTATCAACTTTGTGTCTTAATCTTTTACTTTTGATAACAATTGCTTTCGGTCATTGTCTTTTGTTCTGAAACTTTTAAGAAACAAAAACTTTTTTCGCCTCCCTTCAAACTATGTATAGATAGTTAGTTTCAAGTAATGTAGTTATTATTTCATTTAAAAGAATCGCGAAATCTGTTTGGGTAGCTTGAGTGATTCTGCATTTACCAAAGTATTCATTCAGGTCATTTGTAAGTCAAGTCAATTTCAACCCTACTCCGATACTCCCACTTTCACTAAGCTCGATTTATGTAATAATAATATTGCATAGGAGTTGGTTAGACGATTTGAGACTCAAATTACACTCATTACCCTTCAGTTCTTAATTTACTCATTAACGAGTAATCAAATCGATTCTTGGTAAACCGAGGAAATGAACACATCTAAGAACCTTGAGGCAAAGATGAAAAACCTCAGAGAGAGAAAGTGGAGAAAATAAATAAAGAGAAGGAGAGTGAGACAGAGAGAGAGAAAACGGCAGACAGAAACTAATTGTGAAGAACGTGTGGTTCAAGCTAAATTATTCCGGCCTACGATTCATTAAATGGCATGAAAGCCTCATCTCTATCTCGAGATACATGTTGGAATAAATACGAAATACCAACAACGCCAAACCTATACGAAATACAAACATAATAATAATATATAGGCAATACAATATAAATGATATACAAGGACCACTATTATTGGGTCGCTCATTCGGTAGCTATTGAAGCGAAACGATGATGAAGGAAACGTGTTCCTTTACTCAAAGGATCGAATTACCTTGAACAACGTCAATAAAGACAGAGAAGAAGAAAAATACACACACACACGGAGAGAGAAAGCCTTGGGTATAAAATAAATGGACATCGTTTTATAAAATTTCAAACGCCTAGACGAGAGACTCGTGAATTATGAGAGAGGATCTCTCAGAATTATTATCATTCTCAAACTCTTTCCGTGACGTTAGATTACACTTAGAAGCCAATCTGACCATAAGTTAAAAGTTGGTTGAGGATGGAAGGAAGGAGATGAGGTCAAAAGAGAAGACTTTTAAGTTTACGAAAAAGAAGCCATAAGGGCTCTCCTCCACTTTGCTAATTAAAGGACTGATTTTTCTCTCGTAGGGAAAGTGTAGGATGAAGAAAATACCCGGGTTCGCCTCTTGCCTTTTGAATGATTAGGACAAAAGTTTGTGAGCTAGTTTTTGTATATTTGCAAGTAAATTGGAGTCATTGGGGAAGACTTTTTGATTAAAATACATACGTTAGACCATACATAGGATTGGAGATTTTCAAGATAGAAAGAGGACAGAGGGTGTGTAACAACTATCTAATCTGTAAATCCCGTAGCTGTCTACATTGTATTGACCATCCTGTCCAATATGAGGTACACAAAAGTTAAGTCATGATGAGTTATCTTGGTTAATTGAGACATAAATAAAAAATGCGAACGGGTGTTTGTGTGACTGACCAAATAAAAATGTTTTCATTGGAGAAAAGAGAAGAAGAACGAGCTTGTGCAAGTTGACTGGAGTTTGTTTGTATTATAAGTTACATTTATATGTATTACAAGTTGCATTGTATATACACTTTTTTGAGTGGGTGGTTGGCTGGGTTGGTTACGTTTGGTTGTGATGGTGCGTCTGGTGTTCTTGATTTGAGTAGTTTGTGTTTTTTTCAACGATGATGATGATGATTAGAAATAAAGTTTGTAGATCGTTAGACGTAGGACTGCGTATTGTTCTTTCGGGGAAAGAGAAACACACACTGAATAGTCTCTTTGAAAGCATCTCTGAAATCTCGGTTGAAATAGGCGTAAATTATAGGATTCAATGTAGAGTTGAAGTAGCCGATCCAAAACATTGTTTGAACAAGCCACTCTGGACTGGTGAATTGTATTAGGGCTGATAACATGTACCAGGTAAAAAAAGGAACCCAACACGCCACAAACGTCCCCATGATTATACCTATAAACACACAAGAACACAATGTTACATACAAACAATCATTATTTTTTTCGGAAGACATGATCGCCACTATTTTCCACAGAATGAAACACTCGCCCTGTCATCAATGTTCACAAGGAGACGTTAAATATAAAGAGTAGGATTTGTAGTAGGATACAACATATAGTTCAAAAGGGAAAGTCAGAGCCCTTTCTAGTTCAAGAGTGACACCCACTGATTTTGTTAATTACCTAAACAATAGCCATTCAAACCGTTCTAATTTGAAAAATAAAACAAACCAAACTTGCAACCATTCATATAGAAAATCTTGACACTTTTGAAAACGGAATTAGTCCAAGCATGAATGACAAGTGGATGCTCCTCACGTGAGCAACTGTGTGAGTACTTCGTCCTCCATAATTTTTGTTCATTACTTTCTCTGAAAGAGTTTGCAACAGTCTGCCCCTCTCAGGATTTCGCAAGACGATATCCTAAGGTGGTGGTTGAATGTCTTGCGAGTGATATTTTTGGATATATCTAAGGATGGCAACACACTGTGGGAATCCCAAAGTAAAGTTATTGCGAAAAAGGTGTGTATCACATGCAAACCCATCCTGCACACTTTTCCGAACATTCTGCTACTCCTGTACATTTCTTCTTATATTTCTTCCATTTTATTTTTTACTTACTTCAAGTTAAGAAGAATAAGAAGAAATCCTTATTTTCTGCCTGACAGGCACTGAATTCTGTTAGAAACATCTTTTCACTCTACCCTACCCCATGTTGCCATCCAAAGATCTAGATTCCAAAATCAGAATTTTTGGAGATTCAAAATCCACCTCTGCCTATCTTTTTCGTCTCTAGTTCTGCTAAAGCTAAAGGTAGGGAACTATAGGAATATTATACGATTTGAAATGGTTATGAATAACTCTCTAGTCTTGCGGAAAATAAATCAGCAACTCGTTTCTTTTATATCTTCCCAGCCCCTTCTCCCAGCTTTTTAGGACTTGTTCAAATTTTAAAATGTCTTTGGAGTCGAGATGAAGTAAAAAGAGCAGAAGGGAAAAAGCATAAAGGAATTGTAGAAATGTCATCATCCCAGCAGACATATTTCCATACATTTAGCATCTATCTATCTCTTCTACCTCTTCTACACAGAAGTCCTTTTATCTCATAAGTGCACGAGCACAATTCCTTTTTCCATTTCATCTTTCTAAACAATCATCATCTCTGTGGGTTTTTTATAGCTTTCCTTACAGCCACAAAAACCTCAGAAAATCTCACAAAAAACCTTACCTCGACTCATCTGCATATTACACACTTATCTTTCCTCTTGTAAACCAAGCAAGGCCTGAAGACGCCAAACAGAGATTCGTGAATGAAAAAGACGCAGCAGGCAGGAAGCTAAAGACCCACCGCTGATCATATAATACTTCAACAGTATCAGCAGAAGCAGTATGTACCACCCCCATCGGGTCAGAGAGAAATAACATTTTCTTCCAAAAGTTAAAGTCAAATGGTTACAAATCTAATATTTTATCTTAGAAGAAGCAGAGAGAGAAAGAGAGAGAACGCCCACAAGAAATAGTATTGAGGTTGACCCTCTTGTAATCGTTTATTAGATGAGAGAGACTCACGTTCACAGACTCTGAAACTTGTTCAGAATCACCCATACCGCCCAGCAACTTTTAGAGTATAATATAATAATATATCTACTAGCACTGTTACTGTTGTATCTCCGAATCTCCGTACGAGTAGACGTGCTTTTAGAATACTGGAAGAAGATGGAGATAGGAAAGAGCAGAATGAGACTCAAATGAAATGAAGCCCCTTAAGTTGGAAATCTTTAAGAATCGAATCCCTCCGTGCTTTCTCTACAACTTGCACTTTCTCCTTATTAAAGTATCTGAATGTGCGGTACATCCCAGATAAGATGGAATACATATAGTCCGTGCACATCGTTTTGTATAAGGTGCATTCATCCATTTTATATCCCGAGGTTAAAGAAACCAAGTACAAGTAAATTGGTTGATGGGGAATTGAATTAGTCTGTGAACGACCCCGGGGTGGTAGAGGACGATTATAACTGCCAAGTAAACTGCCCCACGTCCTCCTCTGCATTCAAACTGCATCCGACGAATCCTCAAGCCAACAAGCTTGGCCATGGAAGAAAAATTATTAGACTACGTAGACCAAACCAAGTGACTATTACTTATCTCCATTCCCCCAAAAGTAAGTAGAAAACCAGTTGCCACTGTCCTGTCATCATCATCCTCTCTCCCAGAATCTTCTTCTTGATATGGAACACATTACAAGATGAGATCGTGAGATCTTGCACATTTTCTGCCACCACCACTACCATCGTTTACAATATTTATTATATCACCACTACTTTAAACTATATGCAGATTGAACCGTCTCATCCTACACAGAAGCTTTTAATAGTATCATACTCAAAGACCCCAATTTTCCATTAACTCTTACAAATATAATAATAATCCAACAGAATACAACAAACTATGCTTTTGAAGCGGTGAGTCCTTCTCTAATATAATTATTTTATTCTTCTGATCCATTAGTATATGGGAAATGAGTATATCTTGTATAGAAGGTCTAGTAAAGGGCAATCAAATCTATATTATTTTTGAGAATACTGTAAACTTGATATCCGTACCGCCGCTATTCTATTACCCCCAGAAGCAGTATCCAGCATGTGTTTTCATTTAGTGATGAAAGACAAGCAGTCTGTATAGGCTTATGGTTTAAAAGAGGCCGAAATGACATAATTTCCTCAGATTATTTTCACTCCACTGACTTCAAATTTAATCTAGATGAAAGACTTGCGGAATGAATATGATATACACGTACATATTTCACGACGGCATGCACGTATTTATTTTACAAATTCACAATCTTCCTTCATGTTTAATTATTAACTTGCTGTATGAAGTAGACAGGTGCACGTCGTTTCTTTCACTCCTACAAGATCTAACCATCCGAATGCCCCATAAACGTAATAAGTCAGAAAAAATTGTTGTAAGATTCTTTGGTAAAAAATTAACCGACGATTGCCATTTAGATATGGAGAGATGGGTCCGTAATAATGTGAATATCAGCTTTAGCCTTTGATCTCGAATATTCTTCTCTAAATACTGAAATAGCTCTGTTTGTTTTCTATATTCTTATATCCGTTATGATATTACTTGTGGTGCTTAAACCGTTAATAAAAATTCGTTCATATAATATATCATGATAATATTTTATATCTTAAAAGTCAAGTCTGAAATGTTAATATAGAGAAGAGATGCTGATGATGATGATGATAATATTATTACACTTACAAAGTAAGAGCATTTGTTTTCCATCTCATAATGTTTCAAGCATCCAAAATTTAATATTTGCCAACGGAATAAAACTGAAGGCTCGACAGACAGACAGATAGAAGAAGGAACGAACAACTAACTACAGCATAGGAATACTTATGTAAGTCCTAAGCTTTTAGGCTGTTTGATATTAGGCTCATCATCATAAAATAGTAGGAGGATCCGGGGGTATTAAACTGAGGAATCCTTGATGTTGACAGATTAAACAAATTTTTATTCCAGCTGTTTCAACCTATTTAGAACACTGTGTGTCTAGTATTCAAAGTAGAAATAAATCCTTTGCTTTTGCTTCTAGCCTAGTTCCCTACTTTAGATAGATAGAATAGTGTATAATAGTCTATACACCTATTTGAGAAGATTGAATTCGCAGAAAGTCAGAAAGCCGAACCTCCCAAACGAAAAGGATAAATGGATATGGAATGGAAGCAAATGGCTTTTGAGTTTATTCAAATTCAACCACGGCAAAGAAAAACTATTTATACGATATAAGTAAATGGCACTTTAATCTCGAATCTGGGATTCCAACCTGCTTGAGGACTAACGGGACTGACATATTCAACGATTCAGCCCAACATTTATCTAATGTCTACTCCTACCTCCTTGATCATTCTTGGCTCCTCTCGAGTCAATATTCTAAAAGGCATCAACTGATCCTCCCCTTCCACATTTTTTAGCTCATCTAACCACATAACCAAGTCTTTTAAAAAACCGTTCGAAATTCCAAAACAACTAATCCATCTACATTTAATGATTCCGCCGTCAAACCTACATGCAAATACATCAGTCTTGGTCCAAAACTCAAATTACAATTTGCCTAAAGTCCAACTTTTTAAATCCCAACCCACAATTAGTATCTGCAAAAATAAACCATATTGATTTAGAATACAGAATATACTTTTTTTAAGCTCAAGATGGGAAAGTATTTTTTATGCAAAGAAACTTATTCCATTCGATGCAATATAGTCACGCGGTTCACTGATCTCTAACAATCATGTAGAAACTCATAATATATACGAGTGCAGAGAAAAGAAGATGGAAATCAGGGGAAGTCTCTGAACTTAAATCGGATTGGAAATCTGTTGGAATAAAATTCAAATTAGATCGCAGTTCGTAGATACTTATGAGACGAGCTGGGTTTTCATAACTCAGTATTAATTTTGAACTAATATGTCCAACGGAGGCATGACATGCAATCTCTAACATTCTGTAGTAATAATATAATAATATAGACGTAGAGTGAGAGTGAGTATGAAATCGACTTTCTCTCTATCATCTCTGATCATCTATCACCATTCCATTCAGTGTGTTACGCCACCATAAGTAATATGTAATTTCAGGCTTGGATCGATTTGTTATAATATGGACTGATGCAGTGGGCTTGTTGAAAATGTTGAACGTAGTGCGGATGCATATTTATTACAACCTTCATCCTTTTGGCTCTCAAAGAGCGGAGAGATGACTGATATTTAGGAGATATTTCATAAAAGGATAACACTTGGAAATCGGAGGAAGTTGACGAGCCTCGACACTCTTCTCGACACCCTTAACGACAGGGTGGACGAGTGGATGACTTTTACAAAGGTGTAGCAGAAGGACAGTATTAAAATCTGTGTATACATATACAAGATTTAATAGGGTGAAGGTATGTCGGGATGAGTTGAAATGGGGGCAGAACTGGGCTTTGTGATTGAGATTGACAGGGTTTGTATAGTCCGAGTGATAAAGACCAATTAGTCGGAATAGGAAAACGCATTAAGGAACTTAATGAAATGATGAAATGAAGCACTCACCTAATGTTCTTGCTGCTTTATGTTCGTGCTTCCACTTTTGCTGGGACTTGTTGTCAACAACTGCTGTCGACGTCGAACCTGTTAAATAGTCACAGTCTTTTTAGTTAAATCCTTCTCATAATTATACACACTCAAATACTCACTATTGATTTTACTCATCCCATCATCACATAAAATGTACATCAACTGAAAACTCGTATATTTCAGCCATTCCATTATTACTCATTTTGTACATTCATAAACCAACTCAGACTCTGCTAACCAAACTTAGCAAACTAAATTTTCATTTTAAGAAATCCTGTGAGATGTAACCGACTACATACTTGGCCGTTAATAAAAACAAAGTACCGGCTCCAATAAATAGATATATAGTAATTTAAGTAAATTATAGTAGTACAAGGCCATGTCTGCATATCAGCTAGTTCTTGTATACATAAGATAATCAGTTAACTTCATTGGAGCACATCAGTTTGGCAGCAGGTGCCGTAATAGAGTAGAGCTCCGTTCGAGGACATGGGAAATTATTAGATGGTAGATAAATGGGGTCGTTTATTGCTCATCGGATAAAACAACACCGGCTCAACGGGGGTTTGATGGAATGTGTTAAAATGAAAGATTGACCTTTTCGCGTCTAACTTAATAGGTAGACAGATTGAGGTGAATTTGTGCCCAATAGGAGTCCAACTCGGAAGGGAACAGCGTGGGAATGAACGTCTCCTTTTACTTCTATATGATGATTTATGGAAGTGACTCCCTTTGTATTTAGCGAACAACCACCTCCGCCTACTAAAATACGTATTGTTCGGCCTGGCCTGAACAAGTGAAAAATGACAAGCGGTATTTCTCCTAATGGTCTTTTCCTTTCTCCCTGTCATCCCGTTTCCCTTTTCTTTCCACTGCCGCCACTACTACTACTAACCAATCTAACTAACTACCACCACTTCAGCATTACTTACCCCCACTTACTTAACTTAATATCATATTAGCCCCAGTATATAGCTTTATAATGAAGAATGGAGAAAAGACTTTCACCCTACACTTAATCAAACTGTAAGGTTGAGATGAAAAACTGGTAAACTTTCATCCAGGAAAAATGATTAAGCTACATCTTTTTAAAATCTCGAAGGGGATCATTTGCCACCTTGACATTTTATTGGAGGTATCAGTAGGCGAGCAAGGAAGTTAAAAGTCTGACTGAAATAAATTATTCTGCCGAGGAGGCAATCATTCTACCTTTTCTTTTGCTTCATTCCACCAGAACTTAATGGACTTAGTTTTAGCGTTTTAGCAAGAAGGACCTGGAAAATAACAGTATTTTAGATATGTACAAAATGTACTAGAATTCGAGTATGTATGGATAACCTATTGCCCATGCTACCCTCTGCTTCTCGTACGTCTCATTGTGCACTGTAGTGTGTGCCTCACATAAGGATTTATTACGAAAGGTAGCCAAACCAACGGAGCATGAAACTGGAGAAAAGTTCTACTACTGGAGAAACTGACAGATAGATAACCTGCACCTTTCTGACAGCCCTTACATACCAATACCACCATCAAGCCTGGCAGGCAGATGTTTTATAAATCATTTTGAATCTAGAATGCTTGCTAAAGTACCATAGTACTTAACTAAGTTGTTTTAGTACGGACAGAAAGGATAAGTTCAGACTATCTGTATCTGTACAATTGTGTAGAAAAAAGTATCAGTGCTTTAGCTTTAGTATCTTTAGAGGAACATCAAGAGGTGAAATATTAGCTCATCAAGAAGTACGAAATGTGACACAGGTCATCGGATTCTTGGATAAATGTCAGGAAAAGGGATAGATGGGAACGGTCAATTAAGCCACGAGCTCGGCTCGTGGACGTACATTGGATTTAACAGCATACACTAGTAGAAACATACATTGAAATCCCAAGAGGGAGGTCAGGTTGGACTATAGGCATGAGTTTTACTTGTATAAATATGACTTGGTAGTCCGCCACTGCAAATAAGGACTACTACCCACACTAAGGGATCTTATCTTATTACCATTCGTCCTTCCACCACCTTTCCCCGAAGGATATCCCAGATGGATCTCATTTCACCTGTCTATTCCCTCCAACTTTCTCCACTTAAGACAAAGTATATGTACAGAGCCCAAGCAGGCAGAATCCAGGTAACTGCCTTAAATAACCGTAACTTTATGATATTGCCTCTTACACCTGTGCAACCAAACCTATCTCAATGTAATGCCACCAACACTACCACTGGCTACATTATTTTATCAAAATGTAACCAAGCTCAAAGTCTGTTTCTATGTATTTACAAGAAAAATCCAAATCTTTCTCAGCAAACCCTAGATGTACCTATTTAATCCCTAATCCCTCATCAACTCTTTGTTTTTCTAGCTCCAACTCGAGTTAGTTCGGTAGAGATGTAGATAATGTATACATTATGAAAAGTTCTTATAGTTTCTGGTATCATCCAGTTTATAAATATCTTGGCCTATTTTTTGTGCCTCATTTTTTGTTTGTGGCATGATTCAATTTTATTTAAAAACCCAGAGATTGCAATCCATCCATTACCTTAAACCTCCAAACCACGCTAGATTCTAACGTCTGAGGAATTTATTCTTGGATAAAGCCTTTTCCAGGCAAGGACATTTACCTGGGTCGTGGTCATAACGACTCCACAAAATCTGCAGAATCTATAATCGATGCACATTTACATGACAGAAGGACTATTTCAATTTGAATGATCTCATACAAT
>JAQGBQ010001678.1:0-10710 GCA_034698485.1 Vertagopus arboreus
GGAATAACTCCCCCCCCCCTTTTAGGAGGTTTGAAATATTAACTCCCCCGGGGGAGTTATTTAGCATTTTACGGTATGTAATGTAATGCAATTCAATGTACAAAAAAATTAAGAAAACCCCAACTTAAAAAAAATTCTCAGAAATTTTAAATTCGATTTTTTTTAGGTTTCCGGTTTTTTGGCTGTAGGTTCATGCTAAAACAAAATCGTTCTGCGAACCTAGCCTTTGTTTTAAGGCACGCTACGATTTTGAAGCTACAAAGTTAAAAATGGCTGAAATGTACATTGCAACCTTTTCAGGCCTAGTGGTGAAAAATGAAACCTTCCTAAATAGGAATATTGTTTTATCTATACTTTCAAAATAATATTTCCATCTTCTTATCAGTAAAATAATTTAGTGACATATTTCAACGATATTACAATTCATTACCTGAGTTCTTCAGAGACACAAAAAGAGACGAAAATGGTCAAGAGCCTTCGCGTGATGACATTTCGCAAGGAGCGTGCCAACATTAAAGCTTTGATCCCTTCGTCGTCGTCAGAGGCAGAAGTCACCCAACTTTGTTTCCCTGGACCAGTTAAAAAGTTTTAATTATCATATACTATGTTCAATGTTGGCAATTAAAATTTAAAACTGAGAAATTAAAAGTATAGATTTTAATAACTGAATAAAATTATGATTTCATTAAAAGTTTCAAGTTTATTTTTCCAAGTTTGATCAAAAATTAAAGAAATGTCATTACTCTGTTATCTTTGTTTTTATACCTTTCATTTTATCCACTTATTTTCCAACAAATCTCTGTAATTTTAACTTGAGATTTGAATGTTAATATAGTTCAAAGTAGAAGATTATAAAAAATATATAATGACAACAAAACTGAATACAGAAACAACAAGGTTTAAATAATGAATCTGGAAAAGGCTGTGTGTGTTGTATTTATAACATGTGAACATGTTTGGCAAATCATGTTTTTTTGAAAGTGCAAATGTGGATGACAAAGCTGCTCATCATTAATTATAAAATGTCAGCAAAAAACATTGTTGATTCGCTGCTAACGTTGAGAATAATATCAAAATCTTGATATTCTGGTTACTTTTTTTTACACATTAAGTTAAGATTTGAGATAAACAAACACAATCTCCATATATCCTACATATACGAATAATAAAAGATATAGTTATAAAAAGATATGTATAGGTAAATATTTATGGTTTTTTAAAATAAAAATAAGCTTATTGACATACATTCGGACTTATTTAAATAACTGGTTTTACATAAACAGAAAATAAAGATTATATAATATGCAAAATAGTCGTTAAGTTATTAAATAAAAGTATTTGCAGAAAATGTTGTATGGCTAGAAATTCAACAGAGCACAAATTATTTTCTCCATGAATCAAGTCAATTAAATTATTTTTTATGAACCTGAGTGAAATCGTAAATTTTTTAATCACCTAAAGCAAATATTTGTATTTAATATCTTGTATAAATCTTAACGACTATTTTGCATATTATTACCTTTATTTTCATGTAAAACCAGTTATTTAAATAAGTCCGAATGTATGTCAATAAGCTTATTTTTTTAAACCAGAAATATTTACCTATACATATCTTTTTATAAATATATATTTTATAAAATAACTTGATTCCATTGATTTAAAAAAGATATATGCCGAGATGGAACCGAATCTTTGACTCTTTACGATATTTTTCCTAAGGTTATATTCCACATGGATAAGTTAGTTGAAGATATAAGAGTTTCCATCATTGATATGAAATTAGAACAGGCCCCGTTTTTCATAAAGTTCTGAATCCAATCTTGATTCCAAGGGCTGCTTACACAGTATTTCCTCGATGAGGATTCAAATTGTGAAACACTTCCTATTCTAATATCGCTTCGCCAGTGTTTCCGATAAGTCCATGTATTCACAATTGCTAATTAAATTATGTTTTTGTACAGACATGGAACTTTTTTGGCAATATGGACCGAAAAATACCACATTTTCATTCGATTAGAATTCCAAGGGTTCCACATAAAAAGTCTTGTTGCAACAACAAATAGAATATTATTATTATAAGTTTTGTCTTGAAAAAAATTGTTTAAGATCCCGGAAACTTTTAAAAAATAATGAAAATCCCGCCAGTATAAGAAACTCGAAAAGTAATACAAAATTTGGCTACGAGTTTTACTAGAGTTTTTTGGTTTTTCAATTTTTCAGGAAACGAAATATATGAAAAATAGAGGGATTTTTAAAGCATTAAAAACTTAGAATATAACTTAATAAAAATAGGTAAAAAATAAGCCCAATTTCGCGGGACGTTGTTTATTATTTTGAAACAATGAAATTCCACTTCATATTTTTCAATTCAAAATTCCTTATAAATTCCTTAAAATTTCATATAAATAAATTTATTAACTCCCGTTACGATTACTTCCCTTATTAGCTTACCTTCTGTCCTTGAATATCCAGGGTGGGCAGCCGTAACTGTGAGTCCCCATTCAAATGTGAATAGTAAATTCGCCAGTTTACTTGTTTATACTCAAAGCTGGCAATTTTTCACTTTTCCTTCAATTTTTCATGAAAAATGAAAAATTGGAAAAATAGTGAAAAATTGGAAAAATTAGAAAAATACAGAGGCTAGTTTTCAAGGGTCTGTGAAAAATTGGAAAAATAGTGAAAAATAGTGAAAAATAGTGAAAAATTGGAAAAACAGTAAAAAAGGCGGAATTTTGTTTGTCTGTATTTTTCAATTTTCCGCGTTAATAACTAATTTAACCCAATCAAAAACGACATATTCACCTGGCAAAATTGATTTAACGACTGTATTTCGTAGAGTAATTAAAAGTTTTCGAGCGTCTATCTTCAAAACAGTTATGAGATTGCACAATTTTTAAAAGTGCCGATACTGCACTCTGAGTTATGTTAAACTTTAGGCCCATGATGTTAATTGTGATTTAATACTTACTTCTGAATCTTCAAACTCTGAGTCACTAGAAATCTGATGAAGAACTTCAAAATTTTCACATTCGGAACTGGATTCTGAATCGGCAGAAGAAACTTGTGTGGCTGTATTTTGAAGATTGTGAACTGGTGATGATGATATGGGCTGTTGAGTAGTTATGGTGAATTAACAGCAACTGGCTGGGTTCGAAACCCCGACTTTCGAAAAACCCGAGGTTTATGGGTTTTTGGGGTTTTGGACTTTTTGGAGTTTTTGGTGTAATTTGCAACATGAAATAGAGCAAACCATCGTAAAACTTTTTAAATGTTTTTAAAATATTCATTTTTAAAAGCATTTAAACACAGTTTGTCGAAATCAACTTATATATTTGGTCACATGACCAAAATAATAGAAGTATATAAGCAAAGTATACAGCTTAAAGGACTACAAAAATAACTTTTTTTGTTTAAGGCGTGAACATTGAATAGATTTGCTTTAATGATTTTGAATTAATTACCGAAAGAATTGTATTATTTACGTTTATAATTTAAATAGCCATTAGTAAAGATGGAGAAATGAATGTGGGAAGTAACTCTCATGAAAATGAAGTACATGTAGTTATTTTTCTCTTTTTTAATTTAATGTAGGTAAATTAGTCTAGTTAATAGTATAGGATTATTCTCGATGAACTGTTTCGAAGTGCCCCATGTATAGCAAAAAGTCAAAATACCCCAAAAACCCGCAAAAACCCCAAAAACCCACTGGGTCGGGGTTTTTGGTGAAAAACCCTGGGGTTTTTCGTTCCCTGGCAACTGGTCCAACCAATTGGTGGAAATTTAAAATATTTCTATTCTTTTCCCGTTGAAATTGTCTGCTTCGAGATTTATTCATCCTGCTTCTCCAGCAGTCAATGTTGCACTAAAGGAGGGAAATGAACCTGCAAACCATGCCGGTTTGGAAACAAAACAAGATGGATGGTTTCTCGTAAAAAAACACGTTGAATATTGGTGTTTTAGAACTTAGCAAAATACATGTTGAAAGTTAAAGTTTAAAGTTACACGAGTTTTAAAACAGAGAGAAACCACTGGTATTATTTGGATATATGATATAAAAATACGAGAGATTTCTGGTCCATAATCAGATGTTTCTTGTCCTTGAACAAGCTGCTACGCGGTCGAATATTTCCACAATCAAAACAAGCTTTGAGTGACAGCTGTTTGTTATTCTCCTCGAAATCTTCTGTTAATTCTGCTGTAAATTTAGTTTCTTTTGGAGAATTTCCCATACAATTATCATTCCGTTGCATCCCGTTAAAAGTCTTAAAAACATTCTCTTCTCGCACTGTAAGCCTTTCTGAATTTCACCGAAACCTGTTTTAATCCAAGCTTGTTGCAAGTGCCCATTCATATTCAGATATTTTTGCACATACGAAATTTATTTCACAGATAGTGACTCATTGTACGACAGCCATTTTATTTCATCGTTTTTTGGTTTACACAAAAAACAAACAAGGCTAAAACGTAATTCACGGAGACCAGTTTTATTTCCAATTTCTCTTACAAACACAATTTTGGCTGTAAATCTACTAAACTGTCCCGAGTCGATGAATTTTACAAAGTCTGCAGTAAATTTTAGGTTGTTGGATGTAAAAACGTAAAAATTGGTGAACTGTGAATGAGCAAAGGCAGCTATTTGAAAGTTATTTGCAATTTGTGAAAGTGTACTTTGAATGGAAGTTTGTATTAGGAATTGCAAGCAGCCACCTCTCCAATTGCTCGCAGGCACTAAACTTGATGAACGGAAACTCGTCTTTTAAGTTTTCTTTTAAAGTCAAAAAGTTTGTTGGGTTTGCGTGCGTTAAAATTAATCTAGAGTAGAAATCAGATTGAAGAAAAGTCAGAAATGTGTTTGCAACGTGTCTGTCAGTCCAACTCCAGATTGATAAAGTGTATTAACAATTATGAACAATTCGTTCTATTCTACCTCTCTCTCAAGAAGGTTGTGCTCTCTCGAGTCCTAAACCCTAACAAATACTCACCTCTTTTATTCCACGACACATAAACTACTAACTCTAAAATGCCTAGAAAAAATCCCCCGGCTTCTAAAAAGCGTACCCGTGACCCCTCTGACGAAGATACTGATTCTGAAACCGTAACCGTTACTATTTTAAAAAATCTTCTTTCTTTGCAAACAGTAGAATTAAAGGAGACTGTTAATGCTCAGAACAAAATAATTTCTGAGCTTAAAGTTGAAATTAATTCCCTGAAGTCCACTGTCAACAAGTTGGCAACTGACAATGAATACCTATGTACTGAATTAGGTAAAATCAATTTAATCATAAACGGTGTGCATGAGGACCCTGTCAGTGAATCATCCGATCAACTTCTTTACAATGCCACCAACATTCTATCTAATCTGTGCTCCGAACCAATTACAATTGACACTGCAGTATGTGTTGGGAAGTTCAACAAAAATAAAACTCGACCAGTTAAAGTGCGCTTTTTATCAATGTCACAACGTAACTTGGCTCACAAAAACCGATTTCAACTTCCTGATAATCTAAGCATTTCTGAAGACCTACCATTCGCTATAAGACAAGCTCACCGAATTCTGCAAAATGCCAAGAAAGATGCTATTGATAAAGGAGTCAGCGAGAATAATATCACCGTCGATTTCAGGAATAAAATGATTCAAATTAAGAAAACGCTCTTCAAAGTTGATGACGGTCTTTTGTTGAAAATAAATACGAAAGTTGATCTTCCTAACTCATCTGTGACTACTACTACTACAACTCTATCTGAACATCAACCACAAAAAATCCCTTTTTTAGAAGACAATTCGCGGAAGAGAGCAAGGACAGACCCAAATCTCAAATCCAAGTAAAATCACAAATCCTACAACAACTGCCTAAAAATTATTCTAAACCAATCCTACATGTAAGAAAATCTTTGTCCAAATTTAATCCAAGAATCATGCATCTAAATGTTCGTTCTCTACGAAAACATCGAAATGAAATACACTATTTGATTTCGATAAATGATTATGACATAATTTGTCTATCTGAGACTTTTTTAAAACCTCATCTCCCATTCATCGACTTTCCGGGTTACAAATTATGTCGAAAGGACATTCTCAAAAAGAAACAAAGTGGGGTAGCTATTTTTATCAAAAATGAATACAAAGTTAAAAGTCTTGACATTGAGGATATTAACATTTCAAACAACCTTGAAGTTATTACGTTAAAAGTACAATTCGAATATAATAAATCTTGCATCATAATGTGTGTCTATCGCCACCCGGACTATCTTGCTAGTGCACTAAAACTTGACATAAAATCACTTGAAAAATTATTTAAACATTTATTAAACTTAAATCTGACTATATATAGCCTCGGTGATTTTAACTTTCGAGATAACTACATCATTCCTTTTCTTGATATGTTAGAACAACTTAGTATGACTCAATTGATCAACAAACCGACTAGACAAAATAAGCTATTAGACCTCATTATTACAAACGATACCGAAAGTATAGTCAACTCATCAGTTTCTGAACCATTTATATCTGACCACCGCCTTATTGAGTGCCAAGTGAAAATGAAAAAGCCAAAAATACCTACACGTGTCATTATTTTTCGTCCCTTAAACAAAGTGAACCTTCATAATCTAAAAAGTGACTTAGAAAATGCACAACCAATTTCTAACTCTTTGTGCTCTGAACAACAATTGGATATTCTTCTTCAGACATTGACCACAATTTTTGACTATCATGCCCCTATAATCCAAAAAACAATTAAGATAAAAACTACTAAAAAATATGTTTCTCGAAAAACGACTAATCTTATTAAACAAAGAAATCAATGCTATAGATTATTTAAGCGGAAACCAATACCGCATTTAAAGAATAAATTAAAGCATTTAAATGACCTAGTGAAATACTCCATACAATATGATACAAAATACGATCTTGACGAAAAGATTAAAAATAAAAGTTTCTGGAAAGGTTTCAACAAGTTCTATCCCTTAAAATCCAAGAAAACTACCAACATAGACCTGGATCCTGATGCCATAAACGACCACTTTGTAAATATTTCGATGCCTGACACTGATGCCAATGGTAAACCTATAGTTAAAGACTCAAAAATTCATGATGATCACTCTCTACCCGATACTTCTACAGAGGAACTTAAACAAATCCTATCTGAGCTTAGGACTTCTGATCTAAAGTTAGCTTGGAAAAAAATGAAGAACAAAGGCTCCACTGCATCCGACCCTATGGGAATCAGCTCTATGATGATCGACCTAGCTCTCAATTCTCAGCTTTTTACAACTCAACTTACTGGTTTATTCAATACTTTTACTTCTACTGGTATAGTTCCTATGGTTTTAAAAACTTCTAAAATTATCCCTATTCCAAAGAAATCATATCCAACTTCTTGTAACGACCTAAGACCTATTGCTATCCAACCTGTTTTAGTTAAGTTGTATGAAAAATGTATTCAATCACAGTTGACCTCACATTTGACTAAGCATAAAATCCTTTGTCCTGCCCAATTTGGGTTTAGAAAGTTACACTCAACCACTCATGCACTTGTCTCTATTCTTGATCATATATATGAGGAAATTGATAAAGGTAATGTCTGTTTTATACTTTCACTGGACCTTAGAAAAGCTTTTGATCGAGTCGATAGGAATATATTACTGAATAGAATGAAAGAATCGAATATTAATGACAAAGTATTTAAATCCTTACTATCTGACAGAAAACAATATGCTAGTCTAAATAATGAAGGTACTATTAGTAATTCTAATATAAAAATGACTGAACTTGGAGTTCCACAAGGTGGGTGCAATTCTAGTATTTTATTCTCTCTTTTAATCAATGAACTACCTCTGCATGTAAAACATTCCTTGACAATTATGTATGCTGATGACACTAACATTGTAATTAGTGGTCAGCCAGATAAAATTAAAGAAACTATTAATCTTCTTGAAGAAGATATTTCTAGCATTTGTAATTGGATGAGGCACAATAATCTAGAATTGAATGATGACAAAACACAATTGTTAGTAATTGCAAAACCTCTAATTTTATCTAATTTGCCTAGTATTAATGTTAAACTGAATGACTGCATAGTCACTAGGGTAGAGAAATTAAAAATATTAGGTGTTATAATCGACAGTAAACTTGACTTTATTGAGCATGCAAAAGAAGTTGCTAGAAAATGTAACTCTATACTCTTCTCCCTATATCCAATAAAAAATATCCTTAGCTATGAAAGCAAATTATTATTAGTTAATGCTTATATTTTCTCTGTATTAAATTATGGAATTATGGTATGGGGTAATGGATCCGTTGAAACAAGCAAAATTGTAAATAAAATTGTTAGAAGTGCTGCACGATTTATATTTAATCGTAAGAAATATGACAAAATTTCTTATGAAATAAATCATGACCTAGAATGGCTAACGTGTAAATATAGAATGCAATTTGAGTACTTGAAATTTAGCTATAAGATCTCCAAAAATCTTGTTCCTGATAAATTTGTAAACTATCTTAATAATATTGAAATTATAGAACGAGTTACTCGTTCTAATAATTACATCTCCCTGATAAATAAAGGTAATAGCAAATGGGGCGAACGTTCTACTAAATATAATATTAATAATCTATGGCTAAACATCCCGGAGGAAATTAAAAACTCGAGCTCCTTCGAACTATTCAAAGTTCGTTGCTTTTCATATTTACTAACTAAACAAATAAGTGAAAATGAACCTAATCTACACGATTTAAACAACTGTGACATATCCTGTGAACAATGTGCATTGTTATTTGATGGCTTCTTTCAATGAAAAAATCACGGCAAAAATACCGTACTGGATTCTGAAGGAATCAATCCACACTTTTTACTTCTCTCTCTCTTCATATAGATATCAAACCTATCATGCAGTTTAACCAAAGGTTAAACTTATTTGCTTACTGACTTACTTAATTTTATTATGAACCTTCTGTATTGAATTTTACTTCTATTGTCACTTTAGTGCACAAAATATATATTTGTGAGTACTAATTTCTTAAAGCCAACCCAAGGGTAAAAATCTCACTTAGCCTCAGTTTCTGTTGATGTTTGGAACAATGTTTTATTTCTCTTATTTTTTTACTGGAGACTTTCTATTATACTATACGACAAGGGATAAAACACATCATTTCTGCTCAGGCACTCTTTCCATCTAAATAACATTGTTAATGGTCTGTGCGTGATTAGTAGACTTGATGCTTTTGACTTCTGTAAATTCTTTTGTAATTTTAAGTATATGTACTAATGACAACTATTAATGAATCTATGTTTTATATGCTGTGATGTAATTTACCTTCATTGTAAGGGTATCACTTCTATGAATAAATAAATAAATAAATAAATTATGTGAAGAAGACAATTTGCTTCCAGCCCAAAACTAGCCGAACCATTGCTTGATTTGAAAATGCCACAATTAATAACTAAAACAATATATAAAAAACAAATATTCAAGTTAACGTTTTAGCAAGACTGAAGCTGGGTTTAGTTGTCGGTTAATGTTTAATCCGTCAGCAGTGATACTTTTATTTCCAATCCATTCATGTAAAATATTTCATTGAAACTACAATTGGGTAACGGATTATTCTTACTGAAGTTGAGAACCAAAGTTTATACAGAAATAATTTTTAAACAACTACTCTATTATTTATGCCAACCTTGTTCAAAATTTTAAAAAATTGTCTTTGAATAGCTTTCTGTAGACATTTCATCACAGTGCGATTTACTGGGCTTTGAAAATTAAATTTATGAATATCTTCGAATCTGTTTAATCTAAGCTAGACAAGTTGTGTTTGAAGAAACATGTGACGTTAACACGGTTGTTTTAGTTTTAACTCTTGTTTCAGCTTTGTACTTGGGATAACCCATTAAATCCCACTTAATCCTACTAGACTCAAGTCAAAGAACGTTATCGTGATTTCGTGATTATATCAATCATGATTGAAGTTAAATCAAAACAGGACAACTAATTTAATTCAACTTTAATTTAGTTTCTCCATCTAATTCACATTTAATCCTCCTAGTAGTTCAGCTGTAGTAGGAATATGGATTTGCGGATATCTGCGTCCCATCTTTTGCGTCCCACAATTTTCGTCCCATCATTTGCGTTCCGTGACATTTTGCGTCTCATGACATTTTGCGTCCCACAATCTGCGTCCCATCATTTGCGTCCCATGACATTTTGCGTCCCACAATCTGCGTCCCATCATTTGCGTCCCATGACATTTTGCGTCCCATAACATTTTGCGTCCGACAACATTTTTATTCTATTTTTTCTCAAAAATGTTAGATACTGATATATAACGTTATGCAAGTTATATTAGGCAATAACTACCATGTAAATTATTGCAATAAACTGTGGTAAAATGCAATTTTTTTTATTTCGAATCAAATCTAAAAAACATATTTCAATTGAAAAAAAAATCAGATTTTTTGTCCGAAAACACCTTATTTTTTTCAAAAACAATTATGTATTGGTATCCAAAGTTATGTAAATTATAATAAGCTATAAATAGCCCAAATGCTAGTGCATTTTGATTTAAAATTTAATTGTTTCAGAAAAATTTATAAGCTTTTGTATTCAATTTGTTTGTTTGAATTGTCACGGAACCGTGACAATGACAGGGCATAGGATTGCGATCGGGAAGCTATGTCACGAAAAGTTTTGAAAATTTGTCATTAGGTAGTGTAT
>JAQGBQ010001679.1:0-10704 GCA_034698485.1 Vertagopus arboreus
CTGAGTTTCAGATTGAAACCTTTCACTTGAGCCAGACTTATTTACACAGAGAACCAGGAGAAAGTTCACTCATCTACTCTACTCTCCTTTCCAATCCAGATATCAATCACCTTATCATTTACTATGATAGCAAACTCATCATCTCCCTCTTCATCTCATTAACAGCCCTATTCCTGTCATAAATATTTGTATACACCTAGTTCATATATATATGTCCACTTTCTCTACTTTCCCCTCCTTCCAAGGTAACTCACATAATATTCAACAACAATCCATTATCAGTATCCACACACAAAGAATTATTATACAAAAGACAAAAACTATATACCTAAAAAGAAAATATTGTAGTTTGAAGCAGAACACACTTAAAGCACTCAAAACCATTTCTTTATTATACTATCATTCCATCACAAAAAGTTAAGTGAGAGAAATATTTGTTAATATAAACAATATCTTCGTTTTATTTGCCGTAATCAGCCAAAGGATGAATTAAGACGATCTTCATAATAATAATAATAACTCGTAGCTATATTGTGCCAGGAATATGAGTATAAAAAATATAAACCAGTAGATCTAAAGCAAAAATATTCCTCTTGATAGTCTAGTTAGTCTCTTGGAACCTAAGGAAGTAAAAAAAAATATTCCATTTTCTGTACTCCTTTGATCTCAAGCCAATAACAATTCTACAATCTCTGACGATATAAAGTTGTGTGTCTTTCTCTCTCTCTCCTCTCTTTTGCATGTGTACTTTGTTAGATCTTTGTACAACAACTACATATACATGATTCGAAGAACATAACATTATTTTGGAGGTTATAGAATCCACGATATACATCTATCACATTATATATTATTATTCTGTTCTATATCAGGACAGAGGGAAATAACTCTGCTTGCTACATCTTCTTTTTCTCAAATCTTGCTATATACTTCCAAAACTCTCTATAATTCCCATCTTAGAATCCTCCCTAGTGTCCCTAGTTCCTCCACTTTTGATGATGAATTTACCCAACAACTACCGCATTGCCTAGCAGAATTATCTCATCCATCTTTAAACACTATATTATAATATGTGTATGGCCCCTATTTATTTAACTCGCCCAACTCTCTCCTTTTCTCTCTAGGTAGTCCGTTCACTTTCTTTCTACAAATAAAGTGAAAGTAGGAGACTTGCACCTGCAACAGAAAATACATTTCCAGTCTCCTCACAGCAATCATATATAATATCATCTAGACATGGAATTTTCTGAAATGTTAGACTACCCTCGTAATTCTTGTATTCATCGTACAGGGTGTGTAATAAAGAAAGTCAAAGTATGGATGGAATGATGAAGGTAGTAGTAGTAGAGTAGAGTAAAGTAAAAGAAGGAATTAGGAAGTCCCATTGGAAATTTCCACCACAACCACCAACAAGACAACATTGGTACTGGTCGGAAGCAAAAGTTCCTTACTATTTCTACTGATAGCAGTTAGCAGAAGTTGATATATATTTATATCTATTTAGTAGTAGACATCTCTCCAGAATAAAAGAAGCGGTTCTCCTAAGCCATACTGATGATGGCTGCAGAGATAGTAGAAGACTACTGCTGAGACGAGAGAGAAGCACTTTTCATCGATTCCTCTTTTATCCACCTAGCCAAATTCAACTCGCCTAATATTAAACACATAACACGTCATATCTGCTCGAGTAGAAAAGCTAGAAGCTTATAGTTTATGGATAGGCAGGTGGGATGAATAGCTAACACCGGTATAATAATATATCCTGTGCTTCCAACTGCACAAGAGAGACAAGAATATCATCATTACGTACGGTACAGAGATTACATAGGATCAGAGCAAGTGAAGATCCGTCCGTCTATTCCCGTACCTACTATTGACTGCTGCTGCTACGACATACTTATAAAATAAAGGCCATAACATATATACATTATATGATATGTGAGTGTAGTCCGCAAGTTTGTTGTATTACAAACTAATTTGGTGATAGTAACTATGTTACATGGATGCTAGCTACGCCAGGGTCAATAGTCCACCACAAACAAGTCACTTGTGTCGGCGTCAACTCTACTGACTTGCCAAGCAATTCCACTGGCACAACCACGAACACTACTAGTACTACTTTTCTCTCATATAGCAGGATGAAGGTTGAAATCTTCTATCAAACCTTATCCATTCGATGATAACGACTCTTGCTTTATCCCTATATCTAACCCCTCCCTTCTTAATTCACAATTCAAAAAATCCGGATTCCCTCATCTACCTTTCTCAATTCCAATTCCAAGCTAAAGATAAACCTAGTAACTCCATTTCATGTTTTTATTAGTGTTTAACAGGAATCTGCTCTTACATTCTTATATATATAGTTACATGACCTCCAAAAATAATCCCTGAACTCTTGATCTATCTGTTTCCATGTGTTATGTGTATTTTGAATGTTGATTTAGGAAGGAAAGTCGCCGTAAATAATTAACTTGTCGTAGTTAATGGACTATTTCAGAACTACAAATATGAGTCATTAGTTCCTCTTTATTCTTGTTCGAGAGTTCAAATCGAAATGAAATAAAATCCTTTGATGTTTTCCATATGACAGGAGTCATCTTCAGCCTTCAGTTTGATGACTTTCTTCCTAATAAAGCCCTTAAAGCTTGTAGAACGTGAGCATTTGGTGAAAACTGACTTTTACATATGACAAGAAAACAATCTGTTCATCTCTCTCTCTCTCTCTCTCTCAGGTTTGCAAACTGCCAAAACTCTTACTGGAGGAATCTATAATATAACGAGAGATAACAGAGAAAAAGAGACTCTTCTCTTGTTCCTGCCAGCAAATGCAAATTCAAATAGCTGAATAATGCATTAGGGATAAAATCGCAAAATCTGGCTCTAGAAATCTGAGTGTCTAGTGGAATGATTCAGCCAACACATCTTCTTCCATATCCAGATTTCCCTATATTATCTAGGAGCATTCCACCAACTAATTTTTCTATTATTAGCAACTTCTCATCCAGTAATTCTTCTAGAGATGGACCATATAGAAATGCTATGCTATAACATACGAGGAGGACGATGAGGATGTTCTCTCTTCTCCTGTGTCTGTATGTGGTTGAACAAAACTTGTGTAACTTCTATAGCCTACTATAAAAGGGATAGCAGACTTTTCCAAGGAGTTCCAAGCTTTCTCCATTCTTCTTCTCAAATCTACAGAGTACAAAATGACTCTTTGGCTTTACAGGCAGGCAGCAGGTACATAGACCGTGGAGCAATATTAAATGACAATTTTGTATCACGCAAGTCTGCACTTCCATGAAGTGATGAATTCGAGGATATAGAGACCACGTCAGATCTCTCTCATCGTAATAATAGTCATAGTCATAAAATCTAAAAACTATAAGAACACACACAACCTTCTTAAAATGCATTCCCTCATCCTCTAGCTTTTTCAGTCCATACGAGCTAGCGTGAAAGTAACAGTATGGAAATAGCTTTAGAGAAAAAAAAACTCCAGCCTAGTATGACAACAATAAGTCAAAACCGACATACGGTAAAGAAAAAACCGGTGACGGTATCAAGTATCAATAAAATACAATGTGGAAACTAATTTATACATTTTTCTCACAGAATGAACAGCAGCAGCAGCAGAATGATAAATAATTATGATTTGGAAATATCCACCTTACCGATTTTTTTGTTAAAATAAGAGCTGGAAAACTGCCAAATCGTCATACTCACAATTTCATGAAGACACTCAAGAGTTTTATTTCGTAAAGAAAGAAATGAGAAGTCTATGAGGAAAAGTAGAAGAAGAAATTCTAACAGAGCTTATAAATATTCTAATCACACTTTTGCAACCTCAGTCAGTCTCTTGATTGATTTGAGATAACAATTTGTTGAATCTCAGGAGATCAACCGAACCACCACTAACTACTTGATGTACTATCTTAACAATGGTTAAAAGTCAAACCCCTAGAGTATTTAAATATCTCGTTTAGGATGGAAAACCTTTCCTTATCTCGAATCCAAAATCTCTCCTATTTTTTACGGTTTAAAAATATAATAATAAAAACGAACTCAAGTCGTTAAAAACTGCAGAGGTGGATCAAGGGTTTTAAAATACTGTAGAGAACTTAATATTCCTGTAATTGATAACTTTACACAATCAAATAATTGCTTCTAAAAAAATACCCTTAGAATAACCATGAAGTTGGAAACCGAAACATAATCTCCAAGATAAATGGTCCAAATGTTTATATTATATTTTTCACGGCTAGTTCATATTCCACCTCCAAGTGTCCTTGCTGATTTAATTGAATATGAAAATCTCAACATCTCAAGTTTATATCCCTATATCTGTGGGTATTTCATCATAATAATAATAATTTATCATATTAAACAAATGACTCGTGACTACAGCAAACATATTTTATGATAATGTAAATGTTTATTCAAATTTATATGGAAACTGTTGGGTTGATCCTCACTCTAAATTCTAAATCCACCGATATAGATGATACATGAACATGATGATCATCAAAAGGATAAATTTCCATTCATTCCTAAGTTTTCTCAAAATAATTGGTTCATTACAGTTCAATAATAATCCTCTCTGCGCTTTCCTAAGTCTTCAGCTGTTCATACATAAATGTTCAATGAGTTTAAAAGGAATATAATAATAATAATAATAATAATGGAAAGATAGAATAGAATAGGAGGAAAACCCCGTTGCTTGTTTTCTGGAATTCTGAGAGAAATACAAAGGATATTCCCAGAGAAGATATTTACACTTTAAATAATAATATTAGTTCAGTTAGGCAAGTATAGAAATGTTGAAGGAATATTTCTTCAAAGAAGCAAGAAACAAGAAGGAATGTTCTCTCTATAAGATTAACGACAAGAAAACAAATTATTTGTAACATAAGCTCACAGTCTGATTATGAATTAACTTTTGTTTCAGGATTATAATACAGAGTAATAGTAATAGTAGTAACAAGTTGGGGAGATATATGTAATATACATTTCAAATGTTTATTTTATATACGAAAGCCAAAGCATGTCTTCAACTACTTCTAGGAAATAAACGCGAAGTATAAAAAAGTCATGCGATTGTTTTGAAAATAAATTCTGAGCTAATAAATTAATTATGATTGGAATTATTATAATTTCAAAAAAGAGCTGAAGTGATGTCCGAAAGTTACTAACCACTGTCCGGAGCACGTTGATGTGACCCGCCTTGTAATACACAAAAAAAACAGAATACATAGAACGTGAATCTTTAAAACACATAATAGACAATGATGGTTACCCCGATTTCAAAAAGAAACAGCTACAATATATAAATTAAACCTAAAGTATAGATCGTATTCGTTTTTAATTTTTTTTTTTGATTCGTCGTCAAGAACCATGGAATGATTATGCAATACAGGTTTTGGTACATGTTCCTTCAGAAAAAACTCTTATCGTATTAGAATTTACAGCCGCTAAAGCTAAAAGTACGTTTTTTTGCAATAGTATTTTGGCTATTTACTGCTCCAGAAGAATGATTATTACTGGTTGTTTGCAGCGGCAGTAAGTAAGTAAAGTAATTTAACCAAGCGGCGGCTGGCAGAGAGGTTATATAATAATAATAATAATTTGGCAATATAAAAAGAAGAAGAAGAAAAAAAACTTCGAGCATTCTTTTGCCTACATTACTACGTCTTTAAAATCATATTGAGATTAACTTTTCTATCAACTCCTACTGATTTTTTTTACAACGACGCGCTTTTTATGAGGAGATAACTTTTTTAAAAGCCTTTTCAAAATAAGATTTCTTTTACGCAAAGAATAATAACAGCTTCGTCAATGACATAGCGTACATATAATCTTTTTTTTATAAATACTTGAACCAGATATTAATATTTTATTATTTCCTTATAGTTGCTAATCAATAATCTAAATTTGCACTGCCTTTGAATTTTGCATCTGAATTTTATATTATCATCTGCTACTAAACTATGCACACGCTTAGGTTTAAATAAAGATAAGATTATATTATGTAGCCTTGAAGAAGCAGCAGAGGAATGCAATATCAATACACCATATAGGATTGATTGGCAGCGGTAATGCAAGACAAGAAGACACGTCGTGTGCCATCGAATCGATATCTCTAGTTCGTTGCATGAAACTATCTAGTACTACTGGACAGATATTACTTTCCATCATGGTTTCGCCTATTCCCCACCTAGGATTTTATGGGATTTAATGGGTTTCTTATGTTAAAGCATAAGAAAATTCGAAAAATAGTTGTTATTTTTTAAAAAATCTGACGTATAAAATATTTTGCAGTTTTTAACTATAATTATTACATCTGTTTATATATCACAACCCAGTAAATCCCAAAAACTCACTAAATCCCACTGTGATTTGAAATGCAGCTCTAAGTTAAATTTGCGAAACCCTGGATTTGATGGGAGAAATTAAATGAAACCTTCCGCCTGTCATTGTCATTTCGACGATAGAAACACGCAGTGGACAGGAGTATTTATTACTAATACAAACCGCGAGTATAGCAATGGCAACAATCAAATCAAATGTCCTAAAACCCTTTATTTAAGAAACACCGGGTGAAGATTTCACACACAAGATGGAAAAATCTTGTGTATTGTGTTTATTCAAATCAAAAACATCAAAGAGTTAAAAGAATATAATGTAGGAATCATGTATTTTAATCGTATTGTTGTAAAAACCCACACTATCACGTTATCTGAACCTCAAAATCAGTTTAAAAAAACTTTATACGAGCTAATAACGATTTTTTATTTATTTATTTTACTTCTGTTTTCTTTTGAAATGTTCATTTTATACACAGAGAAAAAAAAAGTTTAGTGCATATTGGTTGAATATTCTTGAACAACGAAAGTACTATGCCCTTAGCAATTATTTTTGCCAACTCTAAACAAGAAAGTTTAACATTGACTGCGGTTGTTTATGTAATTAATGTTTTTATTTGATTTTTGATTACGTAACGCTCTGCTCTGTAACACCTCACACTACAAACAACAAAAGCAGATAGTAGTACAGATTTTTATATGCCCTCTAAATGATAAAATTCCTATCAATATCAATACCTATTTCTGACTCAGTAAAGAGGATAAGATGGTTTTTGTCGGAATCGAGAGGAGGTAACATGTAACATATTAGTTGCAAAAATTGAAAGGAAACGGCATATAAAAACTTCAAAAAGAACCGTATCAGGAGGACAACCTTATCAAATTACTTATCATCAGCTCAGAGGGATTAAGCTTATATTTTTTTTATCATCCCAGCATAACAACCAGTGTCCAACTGGGACCATCATCATGATCATGATATAATATCTATTTAAAATATCACGTCATGAGATTTTTGTAATGAAAGTATTTACACTTCTAGTTGAAAATAAACCAAGTCCTTATATATTATTTATAAAGTTCAATTGGATTCCAATGGTTTCTGCTCTACTTTTTTATATCATTTAAGACACTAAACAGAATGAGTTACTGACTCAATTGAATACTTCTCAACAACACTGAATGGGTGAGGCTACGCAACCAACGGAAAGGAACATCTTGAGTCATATAAATAAATATTACGAATTTATTATTATTATGAGCAATATTTTTTTCAAGGCGGATGACGGATGAATGAACATCGTTAGGTTTACTAATCGAAATTTCAAGCTTCATCGGGTTTTATTTTTAAAAATTCCTGTGACACACGCAGTGGTTCTTTTTTTTGAGGTTTTAACTTTTAACTGAAGGAATAAACTTGATGCTAGTCATTTTAAAACCTACAATTATTGATTAAGCGCTGTTATTATAATGCTATATTATTAAAGTTATTTCTAAAGAAGCTATGCAGTTTGAACTTTAACTATTTTTAAGAAGCAATGAACTAATTTCGGATTAAATGAATGAATGTCAATATCTTTCATTTGTATTTTGCAATTTTGACTACTAACTTAAAAACTTCAAGGATAATATACTTGGAGACAATTACTGGAATTTCTAAATTGCATGATTGTAAATATCATCTTTAAAATATCCTCCTTTCAACAGACTGAAGTTAAGAAGCAGAAATAACTATTGTCCAAACCTTTGTCCAAACCGAAAGTTCGTTCCATAACTTATACAGTTTGAAAATGTTATAAAGAATTCATTTTGAATTTCTAATTTTTCGGATTTTAATTCTGTTTTAAATTTTAGATTTTATAAAAGTACTAGAAGATTTTCTATTAAAAATATGCAAACTCTGAAACTTTTTTTTGCACAACTAAATAGATTTGAATCGTTTAAAAATCAGCATAGAAAGCATGTATATATTTATATAAGCTTTTCTGGCGTGACTTAATTGTCAAAAAGCCCATTCCTTAGGCCATTCCTCCTGATTTATGCTGTCAATAGTGAACAGAAGTAGCACAGAAATCCACCCATATATCCCACATCTACTATTCCCCCATCGGAGAAAGTTAATTTATCTTATGTGTCCATAAAGCAGATTTGGTCTTTTTCGTATATTTTAGAACCACAGGGTTTCCAATGAAAGTTCCAGAGTTCTTTAGAATTGAGATGATTTCTGAAACGATTACAACTACAGAACTAACTATAAGACTAAATAATAGAACATAGAAGCATAGAAGCAAATGCTGGAAATTGAAATACGGGCAAAAGTCCGAGCGTAGTTAATTTATTTCTTCTGTATAAACAGAGAATAGAAGAAGAATCGCACAAAGCAGAACCTGAGGACACCTAACATGCCAATTGCCAAATGCCAGCCATGTAGTTTCCGGTGAAAGCAGTTCTTCGTGACGACGAACATTATAAATATAAAACAAGAGAGAGGCAACCTCTGTCTTTTGTACAAAATCATTTTAATTCGCCACGGAAAAAAGTACAGTTTTTTTTATACGAAACGAAACGAAAAAACGACTACTATAGTACTATACGGAACAACAATCAATGCAAAAAAATTCACGTGGAATTTTTTCTTTACTTTACAATTACAACTAAATTAAAATAAGGGGTGGAAGTGAAGAGAAATTTACCATTTTCGGCAGGATCTCCTTTCTTTGTAGCCGCATTTCCCATATTTACGTGTCACCGGCTGGGACGGACACTTGTCTCTCTTGGTTTAAGGCTGAGAGAATTACGCCCACAAAGGGCACCTGAGATAAGTTATCAGAAGGTGGATGACACCAACGAAACAATAACTATTGCAGTCCCCTAGGCTCTTATTAACACCCACTTGGAGGAGAAGAAGAGGCAGCTATTATAATTAATAGTAGAGAGAAGCACAACAACTCAATTACTATTACACCAAAACGAAATCCCACTGCTTTCACTTCCCTTGTAAAGCTCAACAAAGTTCCTCTCTCTAGAGCACAAGAAACTGCAGTCTTATTCCGGACTGTCAGCACACACCGAAACCTCGAACCATGAGTCCCTTTCCAAGAAACAAGTTGACATTGTCGACTTGACCAGTAAATGTGGTATCCTTTGAGGCTAAGTCGTCACTCACAAAAACTATCACTCCTGATGAACCTGACATTGTCAACAAAGTGGTGAATATTTTGGGAAGTTACGTATACTTTCAGAGAATATTTTATAACTTACTGTTCTTGTTATTATTATTACTATTATTACTATTTGAACTAGTTCTTAGAAAGCGGTATTAATGAACCCAAATTTATGTCCCTAGTTATAGAGTTTGGAATAAAATCTAATATTCAACATAAGTATCACTTTACTCAATACCACCACTTTTTAGAAGTGTATTAATAAAGTATTATGAAGTGTGTATATATGTACTTCCTAATTATCGCCCTCATCCAAAAACTTTGTCCTAACTTGAGAATCCGATTTACGTATGTATCAAGTTACTCACGATTATGGACTAATGACTTGAAGATTTACTTGGACTTATATATCTATGCTATTGTTATGTGTGGCACATAAATGTGCAATAAATAATTGTTTATTATTACTACTCATTTATATATATATAATCCTTACTTGACTTGACTCTGAGCTGGGAGGTCTGAAAGCTAAAACTCTTTCTGACTATATAATAAAACTAGCCTACCGCGCCCCCGATGCGGGCAGTCCCCTCATCGGGTTTTAAAACGTTTGTTACTTCTTGCGACTTTTAAGGCTCCAGAGTATTTATCACTAAGCAAAATCAGGGAGTCAAGGGTGGTACTTTAACCCTGCAGTTCTCTTAGACAGATGAATGGAACATTCTGATTTTTTTTTATTTGATAAGAAATTTTGTGTAGAATATTTAGAAATAAATTGCAAAACCAGGGGCGGCTCATAAATGCTAAAAACAAATGTATTCAAAAACATGTATTTTCCATCCGTATCAGCCCCCGGGCCTGATAGGGTGTCCGGACAATTATGGGACATACAACGTTTTAAAGATAATTTTAGTGGCTACACATCGCGGTGGGTCAAAATTGAGCTAACTTTTACAGTTAGCCAGATATAATTAAAAAATAAAAAGAAAATAGGAAATTTTATGTTTAAATGAGTTTTAATAATGCAAGCAGCCAAAAAATCGAATTTTTGACCCACCGCGATGCGTAGCCCCAGAAATATTCTTTAAAAAGGTGTTAGTTCCATAGTTGTCCGATAACCCTATCAGGCCCGGGGGCTGATACGGATTGAAAAATATTGCATCTGCCAGATATGTTGC
>JAQGBQ010001680.1:0-10703 GCA_034698485.1 Vertagopus arboreus
GTATAATGTTTCTAGTACATTCTTAAATTTTTAAATGGCTTCTAAATGTATTGAATTACAATATAAGAAATGCAAATTATTTTTTTTTGGCACATTGAATTAATTGTGTTGTTTGACCTAATAGAATTGTTAGTAAATTTTGAAAAGTTAAATTGCTTCCAATCATATGGTTTACAATATAAAAAAATGTTCAAAGAATCATCTTTTGTTAATCTGCTTCTATTGATTCCAAAATGAATCTAAGTGTATGTATTTATATATAAAAAATGGTCGGACAGACGGACGGACGGACGGACGGACAGACGGACAGCGGCACATCATAAGCTCGAATTCCATTTTCAATGGCGAGCTAATAATCTCTAGAGATTCTATTCTTATTTTGCCTCGTCAGACAGATTTTGTAGCGCAATGTTTAAAAACTTTACTCAAGTACTTTGTTTCCTTGTGTTTACAAATGTTATTTTGTTATTTTTTGTTTAAATAAAATCAACTTAAAATGGAAAGATTTTCAAATAGCTCGGAACTTTTGATTGATCATTTGTACTTAGTATATACTGCACGAATTGACTTAACCATCATTGAATATAGATGAGCATTTGTTGACGAATTTTGTCCAGAAAACCCCGAAACTGTTAAAATTGTTTGGAAAAGCACAAAAGGTTTATAAAATTCAATATTTCATTATTTTATGTCCTCATTGCCAGTTGAATTTATTTTTAATTTTATGAAATTCGACAGGGGAAGTGGTTCAAATTCCAGTCTCGGATATTGTGAAAGTGCATCCTGAAAATGATCAGTCTTGGATACAGAAAATTGACGAGCAATTTCTTCTTCGAGGTATCCAATTTAAGGAATGCCTGAAAAAAAAGGGCAGTGAGTGACTCACCAGTTGTAATTAATTAATTAAGTAATTACTTAATTTCGTTATTTATATGTAATTATATTTATATATTAAATACATTTTATGCAGGAATTATTTCGAACGGCTGCCCAAGTGCAAACAGGAACCGGAAGTATCGTTGAGGCACAGATGGGTCAAGCAGGTGCACTGGGTCAACAGGTCAATGTTGCACAAAGACAGCAACAGGTGAGTTGTTTTCCTCAGTTTAAAAAAACTCAACATAATTTCCCCTAACAGGATTTACCTTACTGGGATTTTGCCTAGTGGGATTTTATGTCAAAGATACGCCTCGTAATACTTTGTTCTAATATCTGATCAACCGTAAACTTTAACTTAGATTCATAATAAGATCTTCTGATTCCTAATTTTAATGCAATATTTGATCAAAATCAATTCGAAATTGCCATATAGATATCCCAACATTTAATGTTTATTTATGTATTTACATTGCAAAAGCTTCATATAAATATCCTACTTCCTGTTAAACTTGGATCCTGGATCCTCCACTTTTAAATTCCAAAATTTGTTGATTTTTTTCAGCATTTTTAAAGACATTTTTCTAACTGATACCTGGGCCTGATATCAATATTGTTCTTGCCTGAGAATAGAATCACTCTTCTTAGGTAGTAGAAAACTGTAGTCTAAAAAGCATGAATTAAAAAAAAATAAGTTTTTTTTTCTATTTTGATAAAATATCTCAAAGTTAACCCCATAATAGGTAGGATGATAAAATGGGCTCCACCCACAAGAAGTTTCATCATTTTATTAGCTTTTGATTGGTTCTGTGCATTTAAATCAAGCAATCCAGAGACAATAAAAAGATAAAATTCTTGAGGATGGAGCCTACGTCTATCATATTATTCTGCTTGTCCCCTTTACTATTTACTTTTTTATTTACAAAAGCGATGAGTAAGAATGTGTAAAGGGGAATGACGGTGTATGAAGCACCTAGTTCATATTCTAAAATAATAACTTTCCTACGGGTCAACATTTAAAAAAAATAAGGTTAAAGTTCATTTTATTCATTATTCGTGTTAAAACTTTTTAACAAGGGTTGGCAATTTTTAAAAATTCCTTATGTTTATCATGAAAAATCGAGACAAAATAGACTCAACAAAGACGATTCAATACCACAACATTGCAACTTTTACAGAAAGAACTCGAAGCATGAAAAAAGTATTTACATACCTAATTAAAATTACTTAGTAAGCCATTTTTACTTAGAATTATATGTGCAGGGTTTCGCTTGGGATTTCTTACCTGGAATTATGTAACGTGATTTAATGGGAATTAACAGGTTATAAAAATGACTTCTAGATCAAAGTTTGTTACTTAAAAGAATTAAATGGATTTTATTTAACCAGGAAAAAACAGTTATTTTGCTTTGCTCCTTCTCTAATTAGAATTCAATTTATATTTTAAACCTGTTTTTAAAAATAATATTTAGCAATTTTAGGTGTTATTAAGGGGTGAAACCCTTTATGGGAATGTTCTGCCTGTCCGCCTGTCTGTCTCCGCTCTAGCTCTAGCTCGCGAACGAATCAACTTTTTCGAATTCGGTTTTCGGATATCGGTTTATGATCTCCGGGGGGAGGTCGCGAAATTTTAAATGACAAAATAGGGCAAGTGATTCATCATTTTGAAAGTATGGATAAGACGAGGTCATCTGGCACAATTTTTCCGACTAAATCCCACTAAATCCCAAAAATCCCACTAGGCTTTAAAAAACCGTGGGATATTTAATATACATTCAGAAATTATTCTGTACTGATGGAATCACTTGAAAGTTATTAGGCAAGAAACAAATAGAAATAAGAAAAAAAAATATGCATAAAGGAGATTTAAAATTTAATAGTTTATTAAAATGTAGTTATCTCATTTTTTTATTCTAATTTTATTACAGGATTCAGTTACTCAAGATGAGGAGAGATTCCTCGTAAATCAAAGGGCGTATGCCATCGAATGGAGGACACACGCAATGGAAGTGTGGACCTATAGCTTCATCGGAAGCATCGCTGAGGCGATGAAGCTGAAGGATTCTGGAACCGTTGCCAGCATTGATGTTTGGAAACATGGGTTGAAGCAAAAAATGGATTTAGCTACTTTTACACTGGGACTTTTACACTTTCAGGGAATGTCTATCAACACCGAAAGAAACAAAGACTTGCAACGAGTATGCTGGCATGCATTTTTTTCAGCTGAAACCAGATCGCCGATGCTACGTTTGTAGGCACCAGTATCCTGACGTGGAACTCAGAGACCATGGAAAGAATTATCTGCTAGATCACATCAGGTGAGGAATAAACGAAATTGAAAATATGTCTTGATATATATATAAATTGTGTTTAATCATATTAAATCAACCTAGAAAGAAGCACATTGCTGGTGCTGGAAGATATGACTGCCCAGACTTGGACTGCAATCAGCGATTCTGGACAATGCATCTGCTGCGAGCCCATGTGAGAAAAACTCACAAACGTGAATTGACACCAGCGGAAGCAAGCGTTGAGCACAACCATTGTTGGTAAATGATCCGTGTTAAGGAAAATACTTCATATATTTTGATACTACTTTTTTATTGAAAAATATCAATCATATTACTACAATCAATATATATTTTTTAATATTTTAATAAAATACAACGTTTCTTTATCTATAAAGGATTTACTAATTATTTATTTTATAGCAGCATCAGAGTCTATATTAAATTATTACAAGAAAATAAAAAATACAAGAAATATAGAATAACAAATTCGGATTATATCTTTTAACTCGCGATTCTGCTTAGGTTGTTGAATTTTCCAAATCTGTAAACAATAAAAAAGATATTTGTAGCTGATTTGACTATAATTGTTGATACATTTCGATTATGTCCTCCCTTCAGGATATACGGAATTTTTCTTCAGGCCATAGAGAATCTCCCTTCAGGCTACAGGGAATCTCCCTTCAGACCATAGGGCATTTCCTTCAGGCCATAGGGCATTTCCTTCAGGCTACAGTGAATCTCCCTTCAGGATACAAGGAAGACGCTGGGAATTTACCCTTAGGACACGGGATTTCATTGGGTATAATAATAAAATAACAAAAAAAAGTGATGTACCGATTTCGATTTGTTCTTTAATCAAAGTGCTGAGCATTGACAAGTTGCAGTTTTGGATTTCAAGCAATTGCTTTCCTCTTTGTGTTGTCGACAAGAGTCTTCCAGCTAATGTCATTCGATAACGTTCCATATCTGTATCAATATTCATCATGGGCTAGTCTCCTTGAATCAAAATTTCCATGAATTTAATTGTAAAAGGACAGCAGTCATTATTTGTCTGACGAGGGTACTGACATTTCTCCATATGCCATTCCCGTTGTGTTAGTTTGAATATAGTTGAAAAATTTTGCAAGATTTTAACCGAATGTGTCGTTTTGTCTTCATCTTTGACCAATTTGGGTCTCGAATCATAACACCGTACCTTGCCTTGTGGAATGGAAACTGTTATCAGATAGATGTGGTTTCTGTGAAAAGACGGTATCCATAAATTTGCAGTCAAACGATTTTCAAGAGGTATTTTTAAAAGAGCGTCTGGAACTTCTTGCCATATATCTGTTCCAGCAATAGGACAAGGACCATAAAAATTGAACCACATTGGAAGTGCAAAATCGTTTCCATTATAGTACTTCTCAATAAGGTCCTGCATTAAATTAATGTAAAATTCATTAGTTCCTATACACTCAAGGGAGTTTAAGGACCCTTCAATACCTCCGATCTTGAACAACGGTTCACTTAGTTGTTTTTTCTCTGCACAAATGTTTGAAGCCTTGGATTGTTGGTTCTCGTTGTTTGTTTCTAAGAAATGGGCTGATGTTTGGCTACTTTGAGCTCCATTTTCTTCGTGGGATGCGAATTTCTGTTGATTAAATAAACATATATCAGAAAAGTGTCTACTTTTTCTCGGATTCTTTTTCTCCATTACTTTCTTCCACTCTTCTTCAGCGTTAAAGGCTTCTTTCTTCATTTCCACCTTTTCTTCCCTTGTTAAAAGTTTCTGGCTTTTGCTTGCTTGAACAGTCTTAGTTAAAGCCATTTTATTTTTAGAAATGTTTGCAGAACATTCAGCTCGTAAAAAGTCCCCGGTGTTTATATTGCGTTGAGAATGAATATTATGCTTCTTATCTTTGAAATCGTTTTCAACACAAGCATTAGTTTCCCTTAGAAACAGTGGGTTCTTCACCTGTCTTACCAAGGCGGCCCCCCAAAGTGGATAGTAAGGCATATATGTGTTTCCGAGAACATCCAGGACCTTTGGACAATAATATGGATTTGTGATAGCCAAACTTTCATCGTCAGTTTCTGTCTCTTCACAAATATGAGTGGATACAATCATTTCAACGTCCAGTTCTTGCCTCATAACAAATTGGAAATTATGATAAAACGGCGATTTTTCTCGTAGCAATTTCTCTTTTGTAATTTCATACTTATCCGAGTCATATCTGGTACAGACTGATTCTTCTTCATCATTTTCAAATTCGGTCCCACTCTTGACAAAATTGACTAACTGAGTCAATTTGTTTTGATGTATTGTTTTCTTTCCAAATAGCTGAACCATATTTCTAGACGTGGTGTCCAGCTCGCGTAAGTCAGCGGTTTCTTGAAGTCGAGCAATTGATTTGACAGCCATTTGACGTATTTCCGTGGTCTGTTTTGATTTTGACCGAAGTTTAGAAGATATGTTACTGCTAAACGGTAAACTGGACGAGATGTGCAGTGCACATAAAGCAGCATTATTTATCCACAGAAAATGGTGCTAGATTCTCTAATGCTTCCGCTGATAGTTCAAATAATCTGGTAATGACATTTTATTGGCACCTTCAAGAACTGAAAGGAATACTGATGTCAAGTTCAATAGGCAAATTATCGACTAACAAGTCGTCTTTTTATTGTCAGCATCACAGTTTCCACAATATGTTCCATAACACCCTTTTTCGTCGGCACCCGAGTTTACAGAATACACGACATTTTCACATCTTATACATTTTGTATATGTATACATAACGCTATCTTCTCCTTCATCATCTTCGGGGAAACTTCGTTGGTCCTGGATTCTTTGTTATTAAAAGCAGTATTAATTTCCATTCCAGTAAGGTCAGAGCAAATGCTATTGTAAATGTAGTATTTCTTGTTCTTCAGTTTGCTTCGGTGTAATTTCATTATTTGAAGAATATGATTCTTCAAAAACGCTGGTAGAGTGTTTATCATCTTCATCCACAGTTATGTTTTTAGTCTCATCTCCAGCTAAAACTAATTTTGGCCAAGAAATCTTGTTCTTCAGTTTGCTTCGGCAGACGTTCATCATTTCAAGAATTGGATTGATTTGTTGTTGTTGAAACTTTTGGAGAACCTTTGTTTGTGATTGAGTTGGATTTTGTTTCATTATTATCCAAAAAACGGCTTGCGTTTTCAATGTCAGTTTTATCTAGCGCAGGAATTGAACATGTGGATTTTGTGGGTATTGAAGGTCATCTACAAACCGGATACTTCATGCTTTTTCGTTGGTCGAACTTGTTCGATGCGTAATCGTGGTAGTTTGCTACGGCTTGTTTAGTGAATCCATTGCTCAGTAGAAATTGGCCTACAAAGTGACGCACCTCGGGCTTTACCTGCTTTTCGCGTAAATTTTTAGACTGTTTCGTCAGCTCTGCACGTCCTTTTTTATAATTGTGCTACTCAAAAAACCGGGTACCAAGTGTTGTCCACATGGAGTAAGAATATAATTGTGGTCCAATTTCAGTATCCAAAATTCCACGAATATCTAATTCTTTCTTAAACTCCGTCAAGTATCGTTCATATAAAATTGCATCACGTTGACGTAGCGTTGCAATTCCCTGAATTGGGTTCTCTGTTGCAAATTCTGTTTACAGAAAGTAGAAATGAAGAACGAAATAAGTAAACGGTTTATGAAATTTTCAGATTCAATGTTTGATTTATTTGTCCTTGAAATGATTAGAGTTTATTTATACAATCAAACATTTTTCTGCTTTTTGAATAGAATTCTTGATGTTGTGGTGTTGTCCGTCATTGACATAAAAATGTGTAGCTGTTTCGGATCTGTGATTCGATTTAGAAGTATCGTGATCACGGAATCACTCATGGGTTCGAACCATTCTGTCAAATAAGCTCCCCTGCACAACAATACTTACAATTTGTTACAATCAGATCACATTTTGATGATTTTAATTTGTAGTAAATTGTCAACTTCAAAAATTTTTAAGGGGATTTCCCTATTTATTTAAAACTGAACCAGGCAAATTCTCTATTTGTTTAAAATGGCGAACCGGGGTAATTCCCAATTGATTTAAAATGGATGCCAAGGAAAATTCCCGTTTTATTTAAAATGGCGTACCAGGGAAATTCTCTGTTTGTTTAAAAAGACAACCCTGGGGAATTCATTATTTGTTTAAAATAATGACCCAGAGAAATTCTATATTTGTCTACAATTCTGCATATTAACAAACAATATATCCATGCAAGAGATTAGAAACAGGCTAAATATATTTTCAAGAGGCTGTAGTTAGGTTTCAAATTACAACTTGGCCATATATGGTAATAATATTTACATAAATCCCAACCCTCTGCTTGTCTTTAGCATCTTGAGCTTATACAAATACGAGGCTGTCCCTTTTCCTAATTTTTCAATATTGACTTTCACGTGGAATATCGGTCCCTTTGTGCTTAGACAACTAAATGTCACTAGAGAACGCATGTCGCTTGTATTTAGTTTGAGTACTAACCTGACACACCCATGTCTCATGTCCTTGGGTTTCAAATTTCAGTTGAATTCGTTAGACTTATATAATTTCTACGCCTCAATCAAAAAAAAATTAGAATAAAATACATTTTCTGAGATATATTGAATTGATTATTTCTTACAGTTCAAAAACATGGATCGTGCTAACAAAGCTTATTCTCACTGTAAGAAAGCAAACCAGCACGTAAAAAATGGATTGCCAAACTCTAACGAATTTATTATTAAATATTTACTGCATTGTTATAAATTACTAGCCGATGAACTTAACAAAGAAGACAAGGTCAAAGCTAATCAAAATTTTCTCAGCTGTCAGAGAGCCATTGGCAAGCTGTACATGGATGCAAATCTGCCAAAACCATCCATTAGTTCGCAAAAAAAGTCTCTAGAAGAGATTATTAAAGAAAAAATTATTGAGGACGGTGGGGACATTTTTATGGATGACATCGTTGGCCTTGATCCTGCTATTGATGCTATAGTTGATGCGACAGTTGTACAACTACCAGCATTTTCCCTCATGCCAAAGGATTATTTTGCAAAAAGGATTTTGTTGATTGGGGTTGGTTTTTTAAATATTTAAATTTATAAAATATTCTCAGTAGAAATTGATTACAGTATTTTGTTGCAGCCCAGTGGGGTTGGAAAGACCGCCATAATACAAACTACAATCAACTCATCGAAAAACAAAGGGGCTGCAAAAATCACAATTATGTGATAAATCCCACGAAGCTCCTATATAAACATTTAGGCGAATCCGTCGAGGCCGTGCAAAAGTTATTTGAAATTGCACGGTCTTTCGGAAGGTGCATCATTGTGATAGACGAGGTAGATTCTATCACTGGGTCCAGGGCGGATTCCGACTCCGAGACCTCTCGGCGTTTCAAATGCGAGCTTTTAACGGTTCGAATTTTTAACGTTTTATCTATTTAGTGCCTAAAATTATTATTGCTTCAAAAACGATATTTTTATTTTAGCAAATGGATGAATTTACCACAAACTGTGGCGTGCTGGTTATAGTAACCAGCAATTGCTATTTACTTTTTATCGGGAAAAATCTTGTTAAGAACTCAGGATTAAATATATATTTTTTTAAATTAAAGCGAGGACTGTAAAGCAAATTATTATGAGCCTCATAAAAAGGAATATTGAGTTAATATTTTGTTATTTATAAAACCACAAATTTTGTTCTTGTAAACCGATTTTTCAAATTTCAAAGCTGTATTTTTTTACTGTCATTTGTGGTAAATATTAAATGATTAGAGCAAAAATACACGACAGATGAAATCATCAAGATTGACAAAATAAACCTGTTGGTTTAATTTATTTAGCACATTGAAAATGTGATAAATAAAGAAAATTATGGTTTTGTATTCATGCTAATTGATTGTATATATTTCTTCATGTCTGCCAATTTATGAGTTTTCTAGAAAATATTCTAATTTTATTTCATAGTTTAAAGTAGATTATTTCGCGTCTAATTTGAATTAAAAAAAGACAATTTATCGTTGTAAAGTTTTCATAAATCTGTCCTTAAATATATTTACTATAATGTTTGCATAAATAAAAATTACGTGCGATTTAATTCATTAGATAAATGAACTTTGTAGAATAAAGTCTATATTTTTTCTGTGAAACTCGCATACCGATTTGAAATCATCTGGACAGGTTGGAGGACAAGACTTTTTTGTCAATCGGTACAATAACGTTTTTTTTTTAAATTCTAATCCCTGTCAGAATTTTCTAAGCCGTTAATCTTCAAAAAATATAAAAATAGTAAAAAGCCCTTCAGCCGTACCCTCAGAGTTTAGGCATTAAACCTTTTTCTTGCTAGGAGATTATAAAAGTTTTATACCCAAACCTTTTTGCATAAATGGCCAACAGCCCTTGCACGAAACATTACATTTGAGTGGTTTTTTTTCTTATTTTTCTTCTTCCGAATGGTTCCTGAGAGCCGCGTGTTTTTGTGACTTCATACAAACATACAAATTATTCTGTAAAATTACCCAGCAATTTACGTTCCTTAAAAACTTATATACTGTAAATATAGAAATACACTAAATGTAATGTTTCGTGCAAAGGCTGCTGGCCATTTATGCAATAAACGAATTGAATTGAATATACCCAAATCTTTTTGTTTATAAACATAATATTTAGAAAGGTTCATAAAGCATTACCCTTCAACATCTTGAACTTTGAATCTTTAGATAGCCAACCGCTTAAGCAGTGTTCTCAGAATTATAAACCTCACTTAAAAGCAGAGTTGAATTTCTCCTAAAAATATTCAGTTCGTCATTCCAGGTTGTACAGTTGACTGTCAAAAAAATAAGTCCCATTTTATACATTGAATTTTGTTTAGAAATCCGACAAAATCTTTTTTAATACAGAAAAAACCTAACACTTAGGCATATATTTAACAATGTCTAGTACAATTAAAAAATCATCGGTGCGATTTCAATGTCTAGAATGTCCGAAATCATTCTCAACAGTCGGTTCCTTAAACTGACATTTTAATATTCACACGGGAGTAAAGCCCTTTAGCTGTGAATTATGTGACAAGAAATTCATATTGAAACATGAATTAAGCAGCCACTTGAGTAACAAACACTCTAAAACACGACCGTTTAAATGTGAAACTTGTGGATCCGCTTTCAAGACAATTGACAGCTTAAAAAACACGAAAAATTGATGCATTCTGAATCAATTCTTAATTTCCAATGTGATCGGTGTCCAAAGCAATTTAAAACTAAACCCAAATAGATTCTTCATAAACACAATCATTCAAATGAAAGACCATTTCTATGTGAGATTTGTGAGAAAACTTTTAAACGTAAAATCCAATTGCAAGAACACACAAAAAGTTTTCATTCAGATGGTTTTTCATCTAACTGCAAAATATATGGCAAAAGATATGACACCAAGAGTTACTTATCACAGCACATGAAGACCCATACCCGAGAAAAGCCCCCCAAATATCAGCTTTGTAAATATAAAGAGTTGGGTTTTTAAAAACT
>JAQGBQ010001681.1:0-10701 GCA_034698485.1 Vertagopus arboreus
CGATCCTCAAAATTTATTTATAATTACATACAAATAGACCCTACGGGTCAACCCCTCAACCGATTTTCCCCACCTTCGAACTTAGTCTTTGTATATTGACCCAATACAATTGTGTATACAATTTCAAGTAAATCTGACGAGTTCAAAGAGAGTTATCGTGCCGACAGACACACAGACAGACATGATGGGTACATAAGCCCTGGCTCGGGCTAAAAACGCAAATTATTAAAAGTTTAAAACCTGTTGAATTTTTTTGTCTGGAAAACTGGTATTAAAATTGGTATTAAATATTAAAATTAAATTCGCCCAAATGTTTTTACTGTGAAAGCCATAGAGTACCCGATGTATGTATTCGGGTATTAAGGACACTCATGTCATTCTCCATGAACATTAAAGGTTTCATTTCTAATATGAAGGTTTTTTCCGAGTATCAATGAATTGCGGTGAAATATTTTTTTTCT
The DNA here is from genome assembly GCA_034698485.1 of Vertagopus arboreus. Taxonomy (NCBI): domain Eukaryota; kingdom Metazoa; phylum Arthropoda; class Collembola; order Entomobryomorpha; family Isotomidae; genus Vertagopus; species Vertagopus arboreus. The sequence continues at coordinate 462 of JAQGBQ010001681.1, forward strand.
TATTGCAAACATATAGTTGTAACTTGTGAGAACAAAAAAAATACCCGGGCGCTCTCAGAACCGTAAAACCCGAACTTTCGTTTCTACGCTTTAAAAAATTCATTTATTAACCAATCAAAGCCAAAATTGACATAGTAGTGCCTATTCACCATACAAACATGGGACTTTTAAAGTTTTTTGAAAAAATTAAAAAATACTCCGGTAAAAAAATAAAAACTGGTTTTTGGGTTTTTATGCTTTAAAATCCTCATGTATCACTCCAAATCAGCTCAGAATCGACATCGTAGTACTAATTCATTACAAAAATATAGGAGTTTGATAATAATTGTGAAGAAGTCCAAAATAGTAGTTCAAAATAAAAATAATGTTTCTACTTTCTACGTTTTAAAATCCTTGTTTATCTTTTATGTGCATGAAACCTAAAATTCCTACTTAGACATATTTACCCATAATTTGTTAAAAGTTCAAACTAATCTATTGAAAAAAAATTCTCCGGTTTCCAAACCCCATAATCTTAATGCAGGCATTGTTTTCATATGAAAATAAAATTTCACAAAATAATATTTTGTATAGTATCATTTATCTCATCAATAATAATAAGTAGAATGATCAATTAAAATCGGTTGAAATTATAAATATAGAAATGTTATTTGAAGTTCAATGTAAATTCGATAAAAACAATCAACTGCTTAGGCGGTTGGACCAGCGGTTGGAGCGGTAGTGGTGGGCGGAAGTGCCCTTTTGGCCATCTTCTTGTAGCCCGAAATTCGGCTTGCAATAATTGCAAGAGGCATAACCATCACCAGTTGCATAATCAGCCAAAGTCCTAAAAATATAAAATACGTTTAAGACTGTTTTTAAATTCTAAATTAAGTTAAACAGATTTTAAATGGCTTACGTAATAATCTGAAGGTACGTTGGGACGTACTTCAGGCGTCCGGAATTAAACCACTCTCCAGTATAGTCGGATGCTTTTCTTTCATCTAATTAGAAATCGATCACTGTCAGTTACAAGTATTTCTACCACAGTAAAATATGACTACTCTCCATCCACTGAGCTTAAAGTACGGGCGGCGTTTTTGTCAGATTATGCCCCCAACGCCACCGGGTGGGCGTTGAACTGAAGCACTCTGATAATACTATGTGGCAACAGACCGCCAGGATTTAGCTCAGTGGATAGAGAAAATCAAAATCTATTGATGATGTTATACTCACCTGTTTGATCCAGCAAAGGTATGGCACTGGCTACTGCAAGGCCCACTGCAGCTGCAGTGGGCTGGTTACAGTTTAGGCCTTGGGATTTGAAGATCATTTCTAATATAGAAGATTAGCAGTTAGGATATTCAAGAGATGACATTTTAGTTGACGAGAGGAAGATTTCTCGTCTGATTCCAGATTGTAATAGAATGGTTTGTAACGTTAGTCTCAAATAAGTCACAATATGCAAAAAATGTATTTTCGTGTATACCAACAGCTAAAATTATCTTGAGATTAGTAATCGCGAATGAAAAAGACTCTCAAGATGAACAAAACTATGACATGGCAATACTAAACTAATTTTTGAAGCATTAGTATGAAAACATGAAATGATATCAAATTATGAAACGATTGTTTCTTACGAGGTATTGCAAACTGATCAAAAATAGTTGTTATTTTAAATTAAAAGTCTAATATTAATCTTCTCTGTTGCGACACAGAACCGATTTTGATATGAAGGGAAGTTTGGCAAAAAAGAAAGTTGCAAAAAACGATAGAAAAACAAACCTTCATTTATTGATTTTATCATCAATACAAGCTTAATTATACAGAGATTTCCATTACTGGAGTCCTCAATCTAACAGAACCGCCGAATAAACGGTATGTTCAGTGGTCAACAACTCTAAATTCGAATCGTGAGACAGTATTTCTTAGTCTTTCTTCTTTTTATATTTGTTTATCCTACATTTTAATAACATTTCATCCCAACGAAAGCGTTAATATGGCGATACCCAGACCAAGTTCCATCATTGAATGCCCATGCCCCGTTTACCTTGGAATGTATATAAAATGTATAGACGCAATTTCTAACCTTGTTTCAAAATCACGAAAATAAATATTAGGTATTCTGCAGACTTTAGGTTAATGTGTCAATTACTTTTTTAAAATTGCGATCGAGAGAATTTGGTGATAGAAACTGACTTCCTGTTGGGTTATTACTTATTGTAACGAGATCGGACTGTATTTTATGAAGAAATAATTTTAAAGAAGGAAGGTAGTTTTTCAATGTTCTTTAATTCAGATCTAAATCACAACAAAAACCCTCTCTCTCTCTCTTTATCATATGATATGTATAAATCGGCACACTTGCCAGACAATACTTAACCTTGAATTGTCTAGAGTAATAGTTTTTTTTAGACAAACGAGAGGAATAATAATATTCTTATACACACATACATTTCATGATGATGTAATTTTGTTACATTATAGGACTAACAATCAAAGCCGAGACAACTCTTAATAACTAATACATATTCTTAAAAATATAAATCTTGAAAACATCTAATATCCTTATAATTAGAAAAATGGGGAAGAAAATTCAAGAAATTTGACGATTGATTCACCATGATTAAGATTCTAAATAGCATCTCGTTGAAAGACAACAGCTTGCGTATTATTGTATCTCTCCACCTTGCGACCATATCCCTTGGAATTTTCTTTGTTGGATTTTTTACAAAATCATTCCGAAGTTTCTCAGGATAAAATCCGAAATTTCACTCACAAGCATTGACTTTGTTTGGAGTAGGGTGACCTTTGACCTTGAAGATTTTGGCAAATAAGCATTTAAAGAGTGTGTCCCCCTGCTGAGAGAATATTATAGTTTTTTCATAATTATTGTTACTCCACTAGCAGCAAGGAAGGTCAACTGATTTGTGTTAGTGTTTTACATTATTTTCAAACACAAACTGTCACAATATACCCCAAAAAGGTATTTTCGGGTAAAGACACTTGATACAACACAACCTAGCATTATGTTTAGACTTAACGGTAAAAGTCAATACTTTGAATGAATTTCAACATTACAATTTGTAGTAATGTATGGATTTCCATTTCTGCCTTGTCTAGATCGTATTTCAATTCCCCGTATAAAAGCGAAACACGTCCGCTGGTTCCATTTATACAATCCGGGATTACGTGTTCCTGTATAAACGCAGTAAATGAAATCCCTGTACGAATTGCATTAGGTTGGCCCATAAAGATGCTAGGTCAACCAACTCCTCCAAGAGAGTATCCTTCATCTCTACTGCAGGCCCCTGGTTTTCCATTAAGTCCATCTATACCTTTCGGCTCAGTGCTGTACGACTTATAGTATATAAATGGAAAATAAATTCTACCAGCAACACCGAATCTCCCATTAAAATGCACATTTAAATCATCGAACAGAATATTAAGTGTACCTTTTGTTTGCTCCTTGTTATTGACATTTCTTGAAGCACTTGGAAATTCTCCAGACTGGAAATGGGCGTTGATCAAAAATATGGCCGGATGATTGAATGACGATGAGATGATGACTAATTTTACAATAATTTTAAAATTCGGGCTGCTGTCAAGAATAACAATAATTGGTTCTTTGAATAGTTTAACATTTAACTAAGAAATGTTAAGAAATAGCTTATAACAAACGTGTCGTCAGAATTACGGCAAAGGTACTTCACTCCCGCTGCAAAATTGCAGCTCGGTTATCTATTTTTCTATATCTAAAACCCATGACTTAAAACTTTGCTGAATGTTCTTGGAAAACTAGCATCTTTATTGTAGTGGATGATTGAACTAACGTATCCAAACATGACAATTCTCCAAAAAATACTTTCATTAAACATTTTGTATAATAACAGAGATATTATTATATACAAATTAGATTCGGGTGACTCACGACACCGGGAAAAAATCACAGAACTTGCGACTTTGCGAGGTATGCAAATTGCGAGGATTTATAAGATTTTTTTGCGTTCTGCCCTTTGTTGAATGTATCCTTCTCCGTTATGTATCATTTTGGGAGAGTTTTCGCCCCCATAGTGCTTCATTAGCTCAATGGACATCTGCAATGCAGTAGAAGGAGATTCTTGTATGGTTACAAGCATCTCATTTATCAATGTATAGCAATTTTTTTTTGATCCTTTACCTCTCGTTTTTGCCTAAATCCAAAATGCGGGAGTTTCAAACTCAGTTCTGCAATTAAACATGAATAGGTCAGGAAATGAAGATTAATAATACTACATACAAGACATTATTTCTACATGTACTCAGAGCTGACCGACACACAGATAAGTTTATCTTTTTGTCGGAGGTATTGAAATAGTGTGTGGGTCTTGAAAAAAAGTTAACTCAGCAACTCTTCCTGAAATGTAAAATATATTTTTATAAAAACTGAAATAAACTTTACATACCTCATAGCAAACCTTTGATAATACATACCTTTAGCCGTTGTTGTTCCAAAACCTGGAAGCAACATTTTGTCGTTCGTAAAGTTGACGAATTCCGTCTCAATTTTTCAAATCGTTGTATTGGCCCTCCCTTTGCAACTAACAGTATAAAAAATTCAAAGCACATTTTCAAAACAGAAATTATAATTCCTAAATTTAATAAAAAATTCGAGGGCTTCCGTTGAGGCCGAAGTCAAATAAAAAAATTCAAAGTACATTTTCGAAACAGAAATTAAAAAATTCCAAAAAATGAAATGTTTAAAAAAAGTCCAAAAATGGAAGAAATATTTTTTATCCATCCATCAAGCAGAACGCAACAATTTTTTATATTTCAGAATTTTTATGAAGATTTTAAGTCACAAGGTGACCGGGTTTCTGACGAGTTGGGCTGGTTTAATACAGAGCATCCATCACCAAAATTTGAAACTGATAACAGTCCAAATACATTTATATCAAAATCAAAATTACATCAAACTCTTGAATGTACAAAAAAGATAATTTACATTTAACATAATTTACCGACGTATACAGGTCAACCCAATTTTCTTTACATTTGTTTATGATTTCGCGCACGAATAACTCAATTCCGATACAGCACATATTTTCCCTTACCACATACCGGTCAGATATGTTTGTTGCTCTTGAGAATCTAGAAAGAAATTCATCCAGCTTACATTCATCTTATTTTGAGTTTCTAAACTCACAGAACATTATCGATATTGGGCTTAAACACAAACAAGCCACATTTTACTTGAAAAGGGTATATTTGAGAATAAAGACACTTTCAGCAGTACGTTGAGAATCGATAGATTTTTTACTAATCACTGAATTCACTTATTCTTTTGAAATCTACTTTTAGCCAACTGTAAATATTGTTCGACAAATTTTTTGACACTCTGAAATACATCTTACCATCATCTGGCTCTGATGGAACCATACTTCCTCTACTCAAAAGCTGTAATTTTTTATTTAAGCAGTAAACGGGAAATAGTCGGATGGTCTTCCCGTCAAACGACTTTAGGCCTACCCACTCGTGTACCAGGCGATGGAGTTTTCTCGTATGGTGGTGTTTTTCAAATCTGTAACTGTTCCTATTATATTGGCTAGGGCTATAAATTTTTTTAAAAATACATTGTTAGTCAGCGATTCAATGAGTATCAACTTGAATCTTATTTGAAATTTGTTGATCTTTCGGGTTACACCTATTTGATAACTCTATCGGTGTTGGAGCTTGACATTAGTTTCAAACACAAACTAAGTCACAATATACCCAAAAATGTATTTTCTGGTATAACGACACTTTCAGCAATATGTTTAGACTTGAAGGTAAAAGTCAATATTTTGAAGGAATTGTAAAGAGTTACAAAAATTACAGTGCCAATTACAATGCTACAATTTTCAAAATGTCCGTGTGCCAGCCGTGTTTTAAATGCTCTCTAAGTGCTCGTCGCATTTAAGGGTATTCTGCTACCAAAATTCCAAGTTCGTCTTATTGGATTTAACTATCCTGTTGTCATTCAAACTTGAATGAAATCGGCACTAGTTGTATTGTCTAGTTTTCATAACCATCTTCTGGGTCAGTAAACAAGTTTACATCTCGAATAAAGAACGTTACATTTCCAGATAAAATTATGATTGTTATGACAGTTAATATTGTCAATGTTGCCAATTTCCATTTCGAGTTGTTTTAACACAGCTCCACTTACCAATTCAATCGAATTCAATTTTAAGTCCTCGTCTGCTTTGTCCAGAATTTGTTTTGTAAATTAATGACACCAAATTTGAATTTCCATTACAAAAAAAGTTTTTTCAATTAACTGGATCATAGTTGGGTGGAATGGTACTATCACGCTGGTTTCTGCATATTTTACCGACATCGTATCAGCAGTTACCTGTTTTGATCTAAGCAAATTATCTGTTCGTCTCTGCTTAAGCACCTCAATCAATTTGTTTAGACTTATGGATTTCTCCTCTGCTTCTTTTTTCAGAATGCCCTCGTATCTTGGATGGGCCCTAAGTGCTCGTCGCATTTAAGGTTCTGCCACCAAAATTCCAAGTTCGGCTTTTTGGATTTAACCATCCTGTTGTCATTCAAATATGAATGACATTTTGAACAGCTCCCTTAAAATATCATGTTGTCTTTGTTTGGTAGGTACTCCAACCAGTATATTAGTCTAATACCATCCTTCCCGTTTAATGGTCATAAATGCAATCTGCTGGCATTTCAATTTTCCAAGGCAGGCAAATAGACGTCATCAGGTCAATCCATGCTTTAGTTTTTGCTGCTGTATGACTTGTGCGAGTAGATCGGACTAGCTGTAGCGGTTGGTAGGGATAAATAATTTCGACTGTGGTTGAGTCAGCCTTCAATCTTGGATAAATTGCATCAAGCTGTGTATTTTGATGATATATATTCCCTTGCTGAAGGCATGTTAAAACAACCTCTTCCTGCTTGGTGTTTGTAATTGATTCACTTTCAAAACTCAGCACGGTATTGATCTTGATCGAATTCATCACCTTTCCGATTTTTCCATGGCCATCTCTGCTTAATTTAAAGCTTGAGACTTACTTTCTCAGGATAAAATCCGAAAATTCACACTCACAAGCATTGACTTTGTTTGGAGTGGGGTGACCTATGACCTTGAAGATTCTGGCAAATAAGCATTTAAAGAGTCTGTACACCTGCTGAGAGAATATTATAGTTTTTCATAATTATTGTTACTCTACTAGCAGCAACTGATTTGTGTTGGTGTTTTACATTAGTTTCAAACACAAACTGTCACAATATATCCCAAAAAAGGTATTTTCGGGTAAAGACAATTGACACAACACAACCTAACATTATGTTGAGACTAGACGGCAAAAGTCAATACTTTGAATGAATTTCAACAGTACAATTTGTATGCAACACGGTTGTATACAAGTACTGACACGATACAGCGAGTCAATGTCTGTGTTGAATTTGTTTCACAAATTGATGTTTTAGTTTGTCAATAAAATGAGGTGTTGAATGTTTGTCAGTGAGGTTCTTTCTATAAACATATACAATCACTGTCATTTTTAAATCTTTTGTTTATTATCAAACTCTTACCCATAGATAATAGCAATCCTTTGCACATAATTACAAATGTGATTGATATGATCAAAATCTGTACAAACGCATCTTCATTAACTAAATCCTTCAATGTTCGTCATTTCAACAATCACAAATTGAGCTGCATTTTTTAAATATTAAAATACAAACCATTGTTTTACTCTTGAAAACATTATTTTATTGATTGATCGGTAGTAACAGGAATTGTTTTCTATAATTAAAAGACAACGAATAAGTACAGAATTATTTTTACATTTGAAGATTTAATGCTTGAAAAATGTATTTATGGGAATAAAAGCACTTTCAGAATTATGTTGAGATTTAAATATTAAAGCTAAAACTGTGAGCTCTTTTACTAGAAACTTATGATTTAAGCACTAAACGTGGAATAGTGGGATGGGTTTTCTGTCAAATGACTTTCGACCTACCAGTCGGTGGAGTTTTTTTATTGTGTTTTCGGAATCTGTAGCTATTCCAATACTATTAGCTACAACTACAGAATTGTATAAAATACATTGTTAGTCAGAGGATTAATGAGTATCAATTAGCTTAATATTTTCGGGTAGAAAGACACTTTCAGCATTATATTTTGACGTGAAGGTAAAAGTCAATATTTTGAATGAATTGTAAAGAATTTAAAAAATCCAATTCGTAAAAAGTCAGCGATATGATTTCTATTATCAGTAAGTAATAATTTTTCCCCTGAACTGATTCTTTCAATCTGTCTGTCCCTCGCTGCAGCCTTGGAAGTATAGATATCGGCTGGCCGGATTCTGAAGGTATAGCCTGGAGTATTTTGCTCGTGTAAAAAAAGTAGTTTGCTTTTTCGAAAGTTGTTAGCACTGCCTTCTGGTTTACCAAGTAGTGTTATATGTCAGCACGTTTTTAAAACTTTAACTTGATCTTCTGTATTGATCAAAGTCAAGTATTAAACATCCAATAAACAAACCATAGTCAGAAAATGAATCTCTGAAAATGTGGCATTGTGAATTGAAGTTTTGTTTTCTTGAAATGTATTTCAATTCCCCGTATAAAAGCGAAACACGTCCGCTGGTTCCATTTATACAATCAGTGATTACGTGTTTCTGTATAAACGCAGTAAATGAAATTCCTGTACGAATTGCATTAGGTTGACTTATAAAGATGCTAGGTCAACCAACTCCTCCAAGAGAGTATCCTCCATCTCTACTGCAGGCCCCTGGTTTTCCATTAAGTCCATCTATACCTTTCGGCTCAGTGCTATACGACTTATAGTACATTTAAATCATCGAACAGAATATTAAGTGTACCTTTTGTTTGTTCCTTGTTATTAAAATTTCTTGGGGCACTTGGAAATTCTCCAGACTGGAAATGGGCGTTGATCAAAAAAATGGGAGGATAATTTAATGACGAGATGGTGAATTTTACAATTATTTTGAAATTGTTACTGCTGCCAAAAATAACAATAATATGTTCTTTGAATAGATTAACATTTAAGTAAGACATGTTAAGAAATAGCTTAGAATAACAAAAATGTCGTCAAAATTACGTTGTCAAGCAGTCATGTTTGCATTTAGGTTTTAATAATTCCGTATATTTTCTGTTCAAAGTAACGGCAATTTGTCTGTGGTCTTTTTGACGCAATGGTTCAATATTACTGCTGTTGAATTAGTGGCTGTATAATCTAGTTTGGTTTGTTTGGCTGTTGCTGGAGGTGAACTTTCCGGGCTGGAAGTATATCTGACGATGTTTCTAAGACCGTGCGCTTTTCACTGTTCTTATTAATATCTCCAGTATTAATAAGTCATTTAGGTGTGACTCCGACACACAAACCGTTATATATAGTTGTGAAAAAAGAAAATAGTAGTTCTTTTTACTTTGTTTGTGGCAAGCATTGTTTTGAAATGAAAATCTAATTTGTAATTCAGATTTTCACTGCCATATACAATGTTCTGCAATTTATTACACATAGTTCAGTTTTAGGAATAGTATTTGCAGTTTAGATTTAAAGCTTCTTTAAGTATCCTGTTGAGTTTGATACGCTGACAATTTGTTCAAGGCTACTTCTGCCTCTCAAAATGTTTTTAATTTTCGGTTTGGATCAAAAATACTTGATGTATCGAAGCATGTAAATCTAAGATTGATTAATTGATTCTGGAAGAGGTGTATTGAAACTGCCCACTGGTCAAGTATGGTCTTAAAAACTGACAAACATACTTTACTGCTTGCCATCTCATTTCTGACGTCTCACAAGTGTCGTAAACATTGATTTTTCCTTCTCTTCTCTTAATGTTTAGCAACATCCAGAATTCTTCCATTTTGATTGGTATTGTTACACCTGCAAATTCTTGCATTAGATCTGTGCTAACATTGGCATTAGTGCAGAACAAAGCACATTGTTCCTGTGATATTGATGTAGCGGAGTTTAGAGTTTAAATACGTCATGAGGATCATATTTCGGATGACTAGCGTCTCCAAACTAATGACTACATAATTTACCGACGTATACAAGTCAGACGAATTGTCTTCAAATTTGTTTTTTGATTTCGCGCACAATTGATTCAATTTCGATACAGTACATATTTTCTCAATCCTTGCCACATACCAGTCTGATATGTTTGCTGCTTTTTCAATTCATCCAGCTTAGATTCATCTTGTTTTGAGTTTCCAAACTCACACAACAATATCGATATTAGACTCAAACACA
>JAQGBQ010001682.1:0-10701 GCA_034698485.1 Vertagopus arboreus
TTTCTGTTTGTGTAGGCCTGTGCCCCAAGGTACATTTGGTTCAGTACTAACCGGAAACGAAGGGACCCTGTTGGCACCTGCTTCATATCAAAAGACTCATTTACTGAATTTACAGAATATTCTCCCTGCAGAACAGGTATGACCTTTGAAATTCGTCCTTCTAGTACCTATAGTTAATTAAGAGTAATACTTTTAAGTATGAAATTTGTATTTTCAAAATACCAAATGCTTTCCCCGACGTATTTAATTGTATATAAAAATTATTTAAATGAACAATAAAACGGTGAGTAGATGGATAAATTCCCGAGTTCTAAACAAAATCAGTATTATAAATCTTGACAATATATCTATTACTAGCCCTTCATCGGCGCTTCGCGCCTCCTAAGGCTAAGAAAGTTGTAACTGCCAAATTGAATAATGCATTTAGCAACTTTCACCTTTTATTTGTTTTAGACGTATCCTTTATTTTTCGTCTTGATCCATATAATCGCTTTAATTAAACTATATTTGTTACAACCCTTGAACCCAACTCGGGACAACTATTAAACTATATTTGTTACAACCCTGGGATAACTATTAAACTATATTTGTTACAACCCTTGAACCCACTCGGGACAACTATATTTGTTACAACCCTTGAACCCAACTCGGGACATACAAGCCCTGCAATTTGGTCACTTTTTGGGTCATATCTCGTGACCCCGGGGTCACAGGGTCAAATGTAGTGGGTTGGACTAAGGGGCTTAATCCGGTTCCAACTATATGTTATTCGACCCATTAAATGGAATTTCAGGGGGGTGACCCCTAAGGACCCCCCTTGACCTTTGACCCCGGGTCACCAAAAGTAGCCTACGGTCTGACCAGGGAGCTCCGATTTACAACGCGGTACTGGTTTTCAAAATTGGATATGCGGGGCCGGAGGAGATACGGAACAGACAGACAAACAAATCTGGAATAATATTATATAGATTTATGAATTCTCTTCGGTGCCCTATTTAATACCCGTCACTTTCTTGAACGATTATTCAAATAAATTATGCCAATTGAATACGATCCAAAATGAGCAATTTTGTTTATTTTCATTCCTTTTGTGTACCTGTATAAATAATACAAAACTCTGAAGCTGTTCTTGAAATTGAATATGAAATAAGTGATTGATTTGAAATGTTCAAAAGTGAAAGCATTTGTTAGGAAAATAAAATTTATACAATTTAATAAAGCAAGATTTGTTATAGAATAGGGAGACATGTCAAACTTGTCTGTTAAACTTTCTCTTCTTTTGAAAAGTATTTACACGTCTGTCTCCATATAAATATGACACGTACAACTACACATATATATATCGACTATAACATAAGTTCCTTATTAATTTTTAGCAAGATGGGGATATCACCGACAAGGATCTTGCCAACTTGGTCTAGGAGGAGACGTTGACTCGGTAAGTTTATATTTTTTGATACGTACACACATTTTATTCTATTTGTTCGTTAAACTTCAAGTCTTTCTCAACAAGTATTCTTCTGGGATATTCTCCGTGGGCTATCTGCCTATATACATTTCAACTTTCAGTTCTTGTACTGTGTGTATTCAAGTCATAATAATAGCAGCTACACTTTGTTGGGAATTGAGAATTGAAAATGTGCAAGAATAGATTGAAATTGTATTATTCTATGGATAGGTTTATATATATATGTTTTAAAGATGCCTTAAACTATAAAGAAGAAGTTTATGGTTTTATAGTTAAATTTGGGTTGGCATTTCGACTATTTCAGCATTTCAAACATTTCAAGAGATTCAAGTCTCTATATAGAGTTGATCATCTTATATATGTATGAGAGAGATGGAAGAAAGGTAGGACGAGATAAAAAGTTGAGCATATAAGTAAGGCGAAAAAGTAGTAGGGAAATAAATGGGTTTTGCCTTGAGCATGTAACTTTTGTGAACATTAAACGGAATCCATATTAGCCACGATAACCACCGAAAGACTATAAGGGAAAGTTGGGCTAAACTAAAGAAGGACGGAGTGACTAACAGGAAAACTTTCACATATTCACAATTTTGTGCTCCATCGAGCAAGCAGAGAGCTTCTGCTGCCTCTTCTGATCCCACACCGACTGGATTCAAGTACTAGACTCAGAGGGCTACTAGGGTTACCTCTTCAGCCCTTATCCTTACCTCCGCCCACCGATGGATTTACTCCGATGACCATTCTATCTACTCTATATTTGCATTGCACACTCCCATATTGTATCTATGTATGTATGCAGTGAGTACAGAAGGAAAACTTTCCAATATTTGATAGTTAAAAGTAAAAGAAAGAGAGAGAGAGAGACCCTTCTCAGAAATAAGAGATTGAGAACATTATTCGTAGTTTGTTACACATAAAATAAATGGTGAAGCATATGTGCCACTATTCAGACTTTGCTGGATTTAGCCAACTGTCTGGTTGCATATTTCTCCATGATCTATTTGCATTACTTAGAGAGAAAGTAACAATCGAAAATCCAGATGATTTGACTTTCTGCGTTGTCTAGTATGGGGGCTATATTTTATACACCTCTGACTGGTTCAAATATAATATGTTGGATTGTAGAACTGTTGGATGTCGAGACTTTTTTAGGGTTGTGGGGCTTAGCCCATGCATGGTTTCAACCTTTCGTTTGGCATTGGCGATTTATGAGGCAGTTACATTTAAAAGGTTCCTTTATCTTTACGAAACAATGGACCATGAATTCCTGTCTCAGTTTATTTGAAACACCTAAAATGAACCAGGTTTGTAAGAGTAAATTAGAGAGCAACTGAATTTAAATGGTTCTACTGCGAATCCTCCTTCTAAATACTAATACACAATTTCAAAGTGGTATTTATGGGTGGATTTTAATTTCATTTTATTGTCGGTCGAATCATACTAAACCTCTATGTACTTATATACTTGCTAGCTTGGCATGTTAATACATACCTATATTATATTTAGGTGGTTTGAGGAGAGTTTAGTTTTGGGTAATCCCTTCACTTTCAAAACAGATTGTCCAACAAGAATGACGTTTGTCAGTCAGTATTTTATGTAATGAGCTATAAGCCAACGCGAATGAGCAAATTGACCATGGTGAGTAGTCAAGTTATAATCGTCAACAACGGACTTATTCTCCGCATATGCACAAGTTGAGTATGGGCGATAGGATTTTAGGATTTTGGGATGAGGTTTGGAAGCTTTCACCCGTGATATGCAAATTTCTCTCGGCAAACTCGAAAGTGTTAAATAATTTCTACAAACTGGCCGCTTGGATATTGGAACACGGGAAAAGGAAAGGGTTTACTTTTCTGGTCCAGTTCCAAAGAATACATGTATTTTGGCAACAATTGAATTCTATAATAAGGGAAAGCAAGGAAAATGTGTTTACAATTCTATACAAAGGCTCCATCAGAAATGTAAATAAATTGTGCCTTGTACTATTTTATTATCACTCCAACATAGCAATCCAATTCGGTTTACATAAATTCAAATTATTTCAGAGTTTTGATTTTGATTTTGTCAGGATGGGCGGAGAGTGTTTCTGGGTGCTGTTGGAAGTTGGTACTGGCAAGGTATGATGATGGTCCACAAAATAATATTTGAACAGTATGCTGAATGCTATATATATGCTACGTTAAACCCTTCCTTACTTACTTTGAATTGAAATTCCTGAAGCCTCTCTCTCTATCATTATTTGCCAAATCCCGCAGATACCCGTATAAAATATCTCCTATTTCCTACCCTCCTCTCAATTTTATAAATATAATTGATTTTAAATCCTTACACATATACAATATCTTTCTTTGGTTTTATTATTCCGCTTTTTTATGCAAAGGTCAAGTGTTCATGATCGACTCAAGAAAATCTACGGGTGACAACAGAGTGCCGTTTTATCAGTTTCCACCTCCAGGTTTGTTTGCCATACTTTTGTTTTATTTCTTCTACGTTCTAACCATGCGAGCTCCTATATTTATATGTATGCGCTTCAGCAGTTTTTCATACATATATACATTAAATGTGTGTAGGTATTTTGAATTAAATGAGCAAGCAAAGAAAAAGCTTTTGAAACCTATTAGCTACAGCCAATATTAGGCGAGTAAGCCAGGCATCGAAAATTTAATTGAGTAGTAGTGGTAGTATGCTTCATAGTATGTATTTATGTATGTTAGTTGCTTTGTGTTCACGTCATTGCATACCCTCGTATTACTTGTATATGATTCCATATTTGAGAGATTTTGAGGGTAATGAAACGTGAATTTATGTGTGTAATTTTCCAGGTCAATTGTATTCCCAGTCTACTGGAAGTCGGCCTGACATTCGTTGGACCAAGGAAGGACCAAGCTGGGATGATGATAGTTATCTCGGATACTCGGTGACTCATGGGGAATTCTCAGGGGATAATGAATCTGATGTAGCTGTGGGAATGCCAAGAGGAGCCAATTTAACGGGAAAGGTACGTGTTGAGTAGTACAAGGTGTATGAAGTATATGTAGTAGCAGTAGTAGTAGTAGGTCCAAGCTAGTCATTTTAGTGGAATAGATGGATGACAGGAGGAGAAAGTGGAAGGCATGGAAAGCCTGTCAAAGTCTTTTAGGAAAGAAAGTCAGGAGAAAGGAGTTTGACTTGGCTCTGATATATAGTATCATAGTATAGTAGTGATGCGTAAAATCTGTTGCTTAGGTTGTGATTTACTCCTCCGACCTGACCAATCTTCACAACATCACAGGAGAGCAAATTGGTGCTTACTTTGGCTACGCTTTATGTGTGATGGATATTGACGGGGATGGCCTCGATGACATTGTAGTAGGGTCCCCAATGTATACTGACTTTAATGATCCTGCAATGAAGATTGAAACAGGTCCGCAACATATATACTTGTGTACAATTTTAGGACGAGCTATTTAACAAAAAAAATAAATATGTATTTTGTTTTATAGGACGGATATACGTTATTTACCAAACCAAAAGAGTAAGGATCCTTTGACTTACCACGCTTGAACTAATGATAGCTTTCACTGTATTAAATGTTGTTTACTCAATTCCCTCTCTTCGTTTCTGAAGCATAAATTCCGAAAATGGGACGCAATCGATGGAACGGCACATAAAGGAAGGTTTGGTCTTTCTCTAACTACCCTTGGAGACATCAACAAGGATGGATTTAATGGTAATAGGATTTGGAAATTAATTAAATTAAATCTCTGTCTACTTCAGCTTCGGGCTGCCTCACGGCCTTGTGTTCAAATTGAGGTTGTCTCTCCTTCTATCTCTTGAACACTTGACGGCTTAAGATGGAAAAATCACATCTGACGTACCATTGCAATGACTTTCTCTTCTAACCTTTATAGATTTTGCTGTCGGGGCTCCTTATGACGGGCTTACGGGTCGTGGTGCCGTGTATATCTACCAAGGAACGTCAACAGGTGTTCGCAAAGAGTTTACTCAGGTACCAGTACTAATTAGATTTTATCATTAAATCCCCATATTTGATCAACTTGATCCAGGTTGGATTATTTTCCTTACTATTAGTAAATTAGAGCAAAGGAGAAAAGCTTTATTGATGTTTTGGATACTTGCCTTAAAATATACTAGAGTAATAATATATCAGGAATTGTATTATGAATGAAATTTAACATGGCATCGTATCGTGAGACTGCAACTGCTCAGTATTCGGCGAATTCACATTAATCTTGTGACATTTAGATTTATACTTTTCATAACACTTTTAGTTTATTTCTTGTATTCATATAAAATATGTGTGTATTCATTTCAAATGTATTCCTTTTATATTTACGTCAACATGCGTTTCTTTAAGTTCTATAACGCTACATATAATAGTATGTAAATATATGGGGATGATGATACGCACACAACATAAAAATGTTTCTTTTTCTTTACGTTTGGTATTATTTTGAACAGGTGATATACGGCGAGTCGCTATCACAAAGTGTTTCAACATTCGGATTTTCTTTGTCTGGAGGACGAGATTTGGATGGAAATCAGTACCCCGATCTCGTGGTTGGGGCATATGATTCTGATATGGTGGCTTATTTTAGGTACACACATAACTTTCTCTCTCATGTTTTCCCATGGGAGTTGAATTGAATGACGGGGGATTAACCGACCTCTTATTTTTCTCTTTACATTATATTGCAAACTCTTGAATAGATCGAAACCAGTAGTCCGTGTGAAATCCAAATTGTCCTTTTCCTCCGCGATAAACAAACAAGTCAATCTAGAAGAGAAAGGTTGTACTCTACGAGACCTTACACCAGTTACTTGCCTTCCTATCAATCTGTGTATGGAATATGATGGTGAAGGAGCTGACGATGTTATAGGTAATTGGCTTATCAGTACTGTGTTGAATTATCAGAGGAAATTTTGCTCTCAAATATATGAGGAAATAAATCCAACTTTCTTCCTTCAAATTGTTTTGTTTTGTTGTTTGACGCTTTTAATAATCTAATAATTTTAATAGACATATAGATCATAACATTTCAAAATGATTTTATTATAGATTTCAACGTACAATACACACTAGATTCAAAGAAATCTAAAGAACCTCGAATGTTCTTCTTGAATCAAGAGGGCCGTCATACGATAAACGAGACGGTGAGATTGACAAAAAGAAAGCAGACATGCACAAGCCAGCAAGTCTATCTGAGGGTGAGTGATTATTTCTGGAGGATTACTGAAAACCCTTTAGTTACGCTTTCATGGCACTTCTCCGAAGGAGACATATGAGATAAATAAAGCTTAAGTATTTATTGATTTTCAATGTTAATTCAGCCACATATACGAGACAAGTTGACCTCGCTGGAAGCTGAGCTCCGGTGTTCTATGAGGGAAAACCGATATTCGGGTCGAAGGGACTTACAGCCCGTTATAGATGTAACAACATCATCCGTGGAAAAGGATTCAATCTCGATACAAAAAAATTGTGGACCGGACAATATTTGTGTTCCAGATTTGAGACTGAAAGTTACTCAGTAAGCCCCTCTTCCTGGTTGTATTATTTGTGTCTTTACTAATAGGTGTATGTTTTTGTACGGTATTTTTCTGACCTGCTGGTGAAATAAGAGCGGCTTAGCCGAATGAGTGGTAATCCAATACCTATTTGGCTGGTTCTAGGTCGGATAAATCTTTTCTAATGGGCTCTACAGAAAGAATTTGGGTTGACGTAGAAGCGTACAACAATGGCGAAGATTCGTACGAATCAATGATGCACATGACAGTCCCCCAAGGTCTCTCTTATGTGAATTTTCAACGTATGGACACAGATCCTAGGAAGGATATTCCAATCCTGTGTTCTGCCCCAACTCCTTCGAATCCTACTCTAAAGTGCGATATCGGTAATCCTTTGCCCACCTATGCCACAGCAAAATTCAGGGTCTTTTTTCAACCCCGATATGGTTCGGAAGTCAAGTCCTCATATGAATTTTATGTAACTATAAATTCCACAAACCCGGAAGAGATGTATGCAAAAGGAGATAATCAACATGTGAGATTTTATTTAAACCCGTTAATCCTTTTGTTTCGGAGTGAACCACATCTTTTATAAATAAGATTTTTTAAAAAAAAAAACAAAAAAACTATGTAGCTCATCTCACTACCGATTCGTGTACAAACGGACATGAAAGTATTTGGCGTCAGTAATCCACAACCCGTTCGGCACAATGCATCTCAATGGAAACGAGAGCAAGAAGAATTCAAGTCTGAAACCGAAATCGGACCCGAAGTTTTCCATATATATGAGATCAAATGCCAAGGACCAAGTAATATCGAGAGTGCAGAAGTAACGATTCTCTGGCCCAGCTACTTTCATGAAGAGCAGCACCTTCTGTATCTATTGGAACAACCCTTTATTGATGGACCTGGGGAATGTGATCACGTTGAAGATGTCAACCCTCTCGCATTGACAATAATCCAACGTCGGGGGAAATGGGATTCTCTGATTGTTCGGGATGAAAACAGAGTGACATCCGTTTTTGACACAGAAGAATCACTTATCCATGGAGAAGGGAGAAGGGGGACAGTCGGTTCTGTTCTTGTTGGAAGTGGGGCATCCAGTTCCGGTGGTGCTGCTGGATTTTCCAACACTAGCTCACATAAGGAATCTCATTCTGAACGTAAAACGCTATCCTCAGGGGGATATATCCAAAGTTACAACTATTCGAAAACACACACTTCCTATGGGGAGGTTAGTAGATCGTCGTCGACTGATGAATACAAAGTGAGTTCAATTCCTCCAGTCTTCTCTCACTCTCTTTCTCCTCCAGAAACCAAGAATGTCTCCATGAACTCTAATATTTGATTTCTTTCTCTTGGGGCCTTCACAGGATTTTCCGAGAAATAAACGGGCTGCCTCTGACGATGATCTAGAAAAAGAAATGTCTTGTGGACCAACGAATTGCATAAAAATCCGTTGCCGCATCAGCCAGTTTGCGAGCGGTAGCAGTGTCCTTTTTATGCTCAGAGGTCGAGTGTTCAGTAAAACCATTATGGAGGTAAGTAATCCCGAAAATGAATTTTATCTCATGAACACATTCCCTTCGGATTGCTAACTCATTTACATAAGCAGGAATTTCATGGAAGAAATGTAAATGTCTCGTCCAAATTAATTGCTCGAGTATCCCATCTCCCATATAACGTGGATCCAAGTTACCTCAAATATAGGAAATATGAAATCGTAACGGCTATTGAACAGGAGCCAGATCTCACCGTTCCAGCTCCTATCCCTTGGTGGGTTTATCTTCTGGCTGCTCTCGCAGGTCTTCTTCTCCTTCTCCTCATCATCTTTATACTGTATAAGGTAACACACTACTAGCTTTAAAACGCTACCCGTCTATCCCAAAATGCTCAACAAACGATAAATTATGAACCAAGAATGTGACTGTGACTTGGTTTTAAATTACAGTGTGGTTTTTTCCGACGACGAAGACCTGGCAGAGGTCCTGAAAGTCAACCTTTACACGGAGCTCGCGGTCGACACTAATTAATATTGAACGCAGCTTAAAAAAAATAATTAATTATTGTTATCACAACCTAAGACACTGCCTTCACATCGCGTACTAAAACGAGACTAATGTTATTAAAAAGTGAGTCATGAAAAATAACGTGGAGTTTATAAGCCAGTGCATTAACGTTTACTTCGATACGAATGGATTTTATTTCGAGGCGTTGGTTATGATTGATTGTCGTATGTAATAAAATAAATTCTGATATCATTCGTCAACTCTCAGCTTTCTCCTTTTCATCTTCTTCTTCTTCTGCCCCTTCTCCCGGTGTTCTGCTCCTACTCCTGTGAATTTCTTCAGAGATCATTTCGAGATTGTATAGTGCTCGTTTGTAAGCTCTCTTTGCCTCTGGAATGGAACTCTGTAGTTTCATGGTCCGGAGTTTCAACTCGTTTAACGTTGAGTTAAGACTATTTTTCATTTCAAAGTACTGCTTAGATTTCACTATATCTTTCTGTAAAAGCTTTTCGAGTTCGTGAACTTTCTTTTCTGCCTCAAAGAATCTTTCGGATAGAAGTCTGTGACGAACCTCACTTGCGGATTTTTGCTTTTCAGCTTCCACCACCTACGAATAGAAAAGCTCTAACGACTTTAGTCCTTTGCTGTATTACCCAGTAATAGAATTGCCTTCTTTCCAACACGCCAGACCAATTAGCATAAATAATCATACACTTTGTATATACCTGAGTCGTCAAGTGGTTCAGAACTTCTTGACAAGCTCCATCGAAATGAGAGTCTTTTGTATTGTAACGACCTTCAGCCTGCAAAACTGCCTTTTTCGCATCTTGATGAACATCTATAAGTATAAAAGTATAAAACAGCAATAAAAATGGGGCAATCAATGGGGAGTCCAATTAATTTAATCTTTGTGCATGCTCAACTTGGTCTCCTTATCTATAATTGAAGCCTATCCAATGAACTCTCCCATTATTATAACTAATGCTAGTAGAAAGTCACAGTGTGAAATATTCGGAATTGAAATATGGAGAAAGTAAATATTCTTGGTGATATAGTCATAATAGGTGACGCGACAAATATGAAATTTATACTGCATAAAAATCTCTTGAGACAAAAATTGTGAAAAAATCCACAATCCTCCTTCATCATTCTATTCTTTTCTTCTTATTATTATTTTTACCATTTGATCTCTGGAACTGCACAGCTGCTTCTAGACATTTTTTCTGGAGATCATCAGCCTCTCCCTTGGCAATATAAAACGGTCTTGCTTTGTCAATTGAGTTTCCGAGTTTACGCATCAGCTTTTCCAGTTCTCCAGCACGTCCACTAAGAAGGACACGGAATTTTGTGTTTGTCTCCTGAATTAAAAATACATTGCACATGAATAACTTTAATTGAATTGAATTCAATGTACGGGCCCTTTTAGAGGGTCAGGATTTCAGATTTTATGATTCCGGAGACGTGCTTCTGTGAACCAAGGATTTTCTATTCTACTATGTATTCATGACCTGCTCACAGGATCACATCACCAAGCTATTACCAGTATTACCACCTCCGCTCTCCTTTAATATCTCGAAATGTATACAGTTCACAGACTAAACATATAACATCATATCCCATTTACCAACAATAAATAAACTTTAACACGTCATACCATCGCTTTACTTACAACAAAGTGTGTACGAGTAGTAGTATTTATACAACGGCATAACTATG
>JAQGBQ010001683.1:0-10698 GCA_034698485.1 Vertagopus arboreus
TGAATCAATTGCTGCTTCTTTAGCACTTTATTTAGATACTAACTTTTTAGTCAATAATGTCAATTATATTACTGCTTTTATACTTTGCCTACTGTTATAAATACGCCTATAATTTTTTTAATCGATTGATACTGGATAACCAACATGGCCGGCTTGCCCGGCCATGTTGGTGAGTCAGTATTCATTTTATTCATTCTGGATTATTTTAGAACCCAAGTCTTTGTAAACATGTAATGCGTTTGAGATCAAAAATTCATACAACCTTGCAGTTTAATTAAATAATCTAGTGTCTCTCGTTTCACGGCGAGCTCTTTCCAACGTGTTACTACGTTTTATTTCCCCTGAAAAGGATAACTGATAAGGAATATGGATAACTGATAATTTTGTGAACACGATCAATAGTTTCATTACTCCCATGCAGATCAATCCAGAAACTTAGGACATACTGGCAACTCTACTATTTGCCAATTGACAATTGGGTCGCCTGTACTCTTACGTAATTTTAAACCTTATCTGAACTGTGAATATACGTTCATTTTTATTTTTGATTACGGACAAAGTTAGTGTTCTGTGTGCCCTGTTTGAATTTCATTATTAGTTGTATACTGTGTGACGTTAGTCAGTCAGAGGATTTAGTTGTATTGATGGTCCACAGGAATCAAATATTTGCAAATACATTTCTGCTTATCAATTGACAGGACTTACAGCTTTAACCTTTGAAATATTGATAACGGACAAATAAGTGATTATTCATTTAAGTTGAATAAAAGTATGAGTTCATCGTTGTGGAACAAAAACGTGCTGTTTTGTCATACAGTACTTTTGTTCAATTACACAGTCTAATAAACAGGGCTGGGCAATTATTTTAATTGAAAATTTTGATTACCAATTAATTGAAAATTTCTATAATTATTAATTGGTAACTAATAATTGACTTTCAAGCTGAAAAGAATTAGTAATTAATAATTAAAAATTGAAGTTCAAAGCAAAATAATTCATAATTGATAATTAATTATTTTAAAAACCAAAGTAATTAGTAATTGGAACTCAATTACTCAAAAAATGTCAACTCAATTACTTTAACGATCTAAAAGTGTCCCAATTCAAAAGTTTTGTCTAACACCAGGTTAATAATGTACTGTTAACTACTTTATACTTATTGCAAAACTTGTCTATGCACTCCGTTGTGCTGGTTAGCTTTAAATAATCTGTTAAAAATAAATTTGCAATGGTTATTTAAAAAATTAAATTTAAAGGTAATTGAAAATCAAATTATTAATTGAATTGAAAATCAATTTATTATGGAAAGTAATTAACAATTAGTAAGTGAAATAATTAAAGATTTCAAAAGTAATTGATAATTGATAATTTATGATGCACGGACAAAGTAAATATTTAATTAACAATTAATAATTAATTATTCAAACAGTAATTGCCCAGCCCTGCTAATAGCTTTGGTTTAAACTGGGAATGAAGCTGTAAATATGCTCAGTAAATTTTGTAAAACCTTTACAAAACCCCCTTTTGGGAATTCGTAAGTGTAGAGCTGAAAGTAATGCGCATTTTTTTACGATTAATTTACTAAACTGACTTTGCATATAACCAAACCCATTTTTTAAATATTATTCTGCTAAATTCACCACATTTTCAAATTAGTTTTCGCTTTTCAAAACTTTTTGCCAGTCCATAGCTGCATTTGAAATAATGTCAGTGAAGTTTTAAGGTAACCGGATGAATGCGACCCATTAATCGCGACCCATTTATCGCGACCCATTTATCGCGACCCATTACTCGCGACCCATGACAATTCGCGACCCGTTACATTTTGCGACCCATCAAAAGCGACCCATTATTCGCGACCCATGACATTTCTCGACCCATTAATCGCGACCCATGACAATTCGCGACCCATAACAATTTGTGACATTGTTAAAAGTTTCAATGGATTTGGGGGAATCGTTTTGAGAATATTGTAAATAATTTACAACTTTAGTCTCCAGAAGATAGGCTAAGTAGATTTCGTCGAAAGCTCGAGAATTAAAAACCAAATTTTTGACATATTCCAACTATTTTCCAACAAAGTAACAAATTTACTTTTACATAAATATATTCCTATGCAAACAATTGTACTACAGGAAAAGGGAAAAAAAATTACTGATCAATCATTAAAAATATTTGACTTTGAAATTACTGTACCTTATTAATTTATTAATGGGTCGCGAAATGTAACGGGTCGCGAAATGTCATGGGTCCCGAATAATGGGTCGCTTTTGATGGGTCGCGATTAATGGGTCGCATTCATCCGCAAATCAAGTTTTAAGTCTTTAATTAGAAATATACAAAGTATGCTATAGCGTATTACAAAATTGCTAATTCGTACTCATAATTTAACGGTAAAGATAATTTTTAATTAATAATTTGACGAATTTTAGGTATGTTATTAGGTAAATCTTAGCAGTAATGGCTCAAATCAGATAAAAACTCACTAAAATGTTTAGTATGACACACGATTGTTGTTAGCGGTGTTTGCACCTAAACGTAAAATATGTTGGTTAAGTCTACAGATTTGCAATTACCATTAATTACTTAGTGCTGTATAATACATTGAGAATGATAAATCAATATTATAAATTATTATTAAGTAACAA
The DNA here is from genome assembly GCA_034698485.1 of Vertagopus arboreus. Classification (NCBI taxonomy): domain Eukaryota; kingdom Metazoa; phylum Arthropoda; class Collembola; order Entomobryomorpha; family Isotomidae; genus Vertagopus; species Vertagopus arboreus. Next base: position 2,649 of record JAQGBQ010001683.1, read on the forward strand.
CCTACATTTTTTTACATTCATTATGTCGACCTAGATTTTTTATACCAGTTTTACAGCTACTAGGTAATACAGATCGAAATCGATCAAATAGTTTAGCGTCTATTGCAAAACACTACATTCATTAGTTTATCCACTGAATGTAGTCTTGTAATATAGGATATTTATGTTTGTCTGACAATACGATTAAGATAGTCCGAAAATATTCTTCCCGCAATGGATTTAAATTATACAAAGTATAATCCATTTAACTACTAGTGTATATTATCGTTACGGTTTACATTCACTTTCCTATTTTTAATCACCTTAAAACCTTTGCTAGGAAGATCTATTTTTACAGAAACTTGACATAAAACAGAATAAGAGTGATTTGATTTTTCCTCTTACAACTCATCGATGTGATAATTGACATTAGATTTTTTATTCGTTAAGTATCGTTGGCTAGCACAGATTCAGAAAGGTAATCCTTATTAAATATGTTGTTAATTTTACAAATTACAAAACCATCATACATCTGCCGGTGAGAATTATGGATAAGGCATTTATCTGTAGGAATAATGATACTATTTCAGTTTGATGTATATAAAACAAATCAACCAGAAATAATCAGTGACACTTGTACTATAGGAAATGCATAGATTTAGCTTTTTGCAAGTGTACGCCCATTCAGCCAGATATGTATATGATTACGCTTATGAATTGTTGGCAGACTTTTTATGTCCTACCACTTCACATAAAAGCTCCACCTTAATTTGGCCTTTCCCTCCAAATTTGAGATAGTTAAACTCACACATTTTTAAGAGAACATTGGTTCCTTTGTGATTATTAAAAAAGAAAAATTATCTTTCAAGTTAAATACTGTTTACTATCAAAAATACACTGAAAATAAATAGGTGAAACTTGAAATGGAAAAAATCATTGTTCCAAAGAGATTGTTGCTTTGCCAGTATACAATTGTAGAAGAAGAACTACTTATACATCTCCTACAAAACAAGATCATCACTGAACATCAATCCGATAAAATTGTGAGCAGAATATTTAAAGGTTAGCACATTGAGGTCTATTGTTGTCTAACTTGAATTTTCGTGGGTCTTTTTAAATTTAGAGACACAAAACATCAAGTTTTTTGAAAGCTTCTACTTTGTATGGTTACATCATTAAGCGACCTTCCAGCGATTTCCAACATTTAAAATGTGCACTTCAATATAGCGGTAACGATCGAGCTTTGGAGCTTATGAATGGTTGAGCATTTCGTTTGTGATTATAAATATATAGTAAACGTTGAAAAGTTAAAATTTTGTTAAACATGGGTTTTGATTTTTTAGGTGACGAAACAAATACAGTTCTTCAAGGACTTCAAGTAGCTTTTAAACATGGATTAAGACCAAATGCACATTTCCTCAGACGTCAGCCGGAATTACAATGTCTTCACAGATTCTTTAACAAACATGCAAAAAGGGGAAATATCAACATGGCACTAATTTATGGACCACCCTTTATCGGCAAATCACAATTAGCACTACATTTTGCTGACAGTTTTCTGTCTAAACTGGGTAAGGATTTTAAGTTTGTTGATGGAAATAAGTTTGAAGAATTTGATGCAGCAGATACAACTCAGGATTTTGTTGTATTCGATTCTTTTAACACTGCTGAGTCGGTTACTGTTTTAAAAAAAATAATACTGTCAAATCATCAATTTGGACTGACAATTAAGAACATCATCATAACTAGTCAACTGCTATCAATTGAGTCACATCTGTCCCCGATTAATAATGCCAACTTTGTTAAAATTCAATTACAAGAGTATGGTTGTATCTGGGGAATAATAACTGGACAGGTTACACCTTGGGTTTTAGAAAAACACACTATAAAAGATAAACAGGTAGTTGAGTTATACTGCTGGAAAATAAATGACTCCTTCAAGAGAGTAAACCCCAAAGTAAATCAGAAATGGAAAGCAGTCATAGTAAACTCGTGTTTAGCTCTTCTTGCTCTGATTAGCTTTTTTGAAACTGACAGTTGCGGTAAAACGTTTTTTCTATCTTTATTGAATCATTTGTTAGACAACCAAGTCAGTGAGCGTATTTTAAAAAAGGTTTTAAATTCATTTGTTAAAGGAGGTATTTTTAATTACATTAATCCTAAACGCAAAAGCTCGATTTTATGTATCGGACAGAAAAAGAGTAAAAATTCTGAAATTAAACTAGGTGATATTGGAATCCAAAAAATAGTTCAGTTGTGGTACCTTAATAATCCCACTTTTCAAACCCTTTTAAAAGACTCATTACATATTTATTCCGATGAAATATCCAGGTATCGGTGCTGTTTAGCCGATTGATTATTTATTGTAGAAATAAACCCAACAACTCAGACAAATTGTTTATTTCTGCTATATTACGTCAAGTTGTTAAAAACGATTTATTTTTAAACGAATTTAAAACAGAAATTGTCGAAATTAGCAGTCAGTGTTTGACCATTCCATCTATTAAATTTGTTTATAAAAGGTTTGTAGATATATTTAATATGGATGATGAGGATACATTAAAAGTTGGAGAAATATTAGCAAATTTTTTGTATTTTAGTGCTTCCAAATTAAAAAACCCTGTTGAAAGCGCAAAAGAGTACCAAGAATGTGGCATAATTTCACATGATTTGTACCAAGCTATGAAATCAAATCTCGGTGCTGCTAATGATAGAACCTTAGATGCAGGGAACAAAGCGGTACTGCGTCTTAATGATGGCAATCAGGTTAAACGATCAATCGATTTAGCAATAGAAATAGCACAAGATTGTGAAAATAAATTAGGAAGCGAAAACATTATAACGATCGAAAAATGGTTAAAAGTAGCACAAATGATAGAACACAGTCAACAGGTAGATTCAATTTGCATTTACGAAAGTTTACTTGAAATAACAATACAACTTGATAAAAGTGCAACGTACTTGTATAATGAAATACAATCAAACCTAAACAGGATACCTAAGGAACCCAATGTTAATTGATTTTGTTTAGATTAATTTAATTTAAAAAAATTGGTGTAAATTTTACTGATTTCTAAACTTAAAAACTACAATTACTATAATTACATAAATTTGCTTTGTATTAAGATATATATGTACACACTTATTATTTTTAATTTGTAAATGTATAGAAAATTTATTGAAGTTATAAAACAGTTACTCAGTTACTGAGTTAAATCATAATTGGTATTTCGGAAATAATTCCCATAATGTTATCTGTATAAAAAAATTATAAAAAATAGTTAATAAATCGATGTTAAAAACCCATTTGTTTAATAGCTTTCAAAACCTTTAAATACCAAATTCAAAAATTCCAATTTATTAACAACTCAATTTATTTGTAAAGAAATTTTAACAGGTTCCAGCAAAAACATCTAAAACAAGCGTTTAGCTACGCAAAAGAGAATTCTAGGCGAGCATAGTGTAGCAGTATAAAAGGTTATAATAACTTATAATAAGTTTCAAATTGTTTCTTCCTTGAAGTTTAATCTTCATTTTAATCATATTTCCAGTTGAGTTTATAAATTCTAACAAAAATTGGGTATGCAACTTGAATTTTATATAAACCCATTAGGGTAAATTTATGGTCTAAAATGTTCCAAAATGCTGAGTTTACTACCAAATTTATTAAGAGATTCAGCCTTCAAAATTTAATGGTTCAGTGTTAATTTTGTGGAAACCCACATGGGTCATCCATACTTTACACCCCACTTAATCTGTTTCTAATGACAGTAAAGTATTATCTTTCACAAAATTTATTTTTAGTTCTGGACAACGAGAATTTTTGCAAATCTTAGTGGATTTAGATCAATTTTCCATAGAAATCCCCACGGGTCAACCCTTGGACCAATTTGACCCATATTCGAACTTAGCCTCATTTTTAAGTCAAAGAGCGTGTGTGCAAAATTTGACGACGATCGGTCAACTCTGTCAGCCGTAATCGGTGTTACAGACAGACCGACAGACAGACAAAGGTAACCATATAAGCCGTTAAAGAACGGGCTAAAATCTGAGTTGCTTGCGTACCATGTACATTTTGTTTATCAAATTTTGGTCGAAACCGCTTAAACGTAGGTCGAAAGGTCAAGGCTGTAGGTCTGTCGACCGATTTCAAAGGTCTGGCCGAATGCATATCTAGGTGTATCTAGTAACCTAGCGTTGCTATCGTTACCTTTTTATGCATCACCTAGAAAAAACTGCAACCTTATTTTGTACAAAATTTTAGCATTTAAAATTGGCACACCATTTACCGCATTGATTCCTTTTTATATTGAACTTTAAAAAATGTTTTTGAAATAACATTTGCCGGCGTAGGTACCGTATTATCACAAAAATCACTATTTAAGTAGAGGCATCAGAAAACGACTGAACATAGTTATAAACAAGAGCGAGTTTTACAAAAACAGAAATAAGGTCGGAGCAGAAACCCTGCAATTTTATTTCAGTAATTCAAAGGAAGAACTACATAAGAGGATATGAACTGAGATAAACGAAATGTAAATTAAATCGGTTTGGTCTGTCTGACCTACAATTTAGCAAACAATGCTGGTGGTAACATCTTACAGTTGAACTAAGGTTGGGCTTATGAAGTTAGTAGTTACATTTACCATCAATTTGTTCAATTATTACAATATTAAATGCTTTGAAGTTTGTGCCAGAAGTTGCCGAAAGCTAGATATTAAACAGTTTTTTAATTTTTTTTATTTAATTTAATCAAGTCACCATGTTACTTTTGTTTTCTTTTCTACAAGTAAAAAAAATGTAATCATGTGCCAGGCGAGAAGTAAATGGTCATCTTAACAAGTTTTTGACCAACTTGACTGAAAAAATAATATGGTAATTGCTGTATACTTGGACATAAAGAAGAGGTTTGACTCAGTCCCACACTTGTTACTCCTCGAAACCCTAAAAAAAGTTTTTAATGTTCTAATTTAGTTTTAGTGTTTGCTAATTTCCTTTTCCATAGCAAAATTCAGATCAAGTTTCTACCTTTAAAGTTAACAACACTTTTTAAACGTTACTCTAAGTCTAAAACTCAATTTTGCAAAAATCGATTGAAATACATTCTACACAAAGTATTGCTTCGATAATTGTGTTTTAAAAAGATCAATACGCTCTAACAGGCAAAAAACGTTTTCACAATGTTTCCGATTTTTATTTTGTTGTTGCTTGCTGTTACTCCAGTAGATTCGAGTGTAGATTTAAACGGCACTTAATTATCACGTCGTTCCAGAAGTGCGGAAAACGCTAAATAGTCTTATCTGCATAAACAAGATAAAAACAGAATTAATTATCAAATATACATAAATAGAGAAAACAATTACTTTTAACACAGTTTTTGATCAGCTCAACTACACATTGATTTGTAAATATTCGATGACTCATACCGACAAGCAAATAGATTAAATGGGTAAGTGAGACAATGTAATTTACAGATAAGCATTACACATTATTTGTTGTCTTTCTTTATAAGGTTTCAAGTCTTGGATTGCCTAAGGAGATGATGTTAGACATAATTGTACTGAGAATAGGATCATGTGATAAAAAAATGACCATTTCCTCGTCAGTCTCTACTGAAAAGACATTTTGGCCAAGTTGTCCCAAAAATAAAAATTTCTTGGCATCCTCTGCACTTGTCCGTTGTTGAAAAAATCTACCCACTCATTTATTCCCCCCTGGTCTCTGTATTTGCAAGACAAGATTCAAAATACAGTTTGTGTTCAGAAGATTCTTAAGAACTTTCAAACATTTTAAACCATACATATCCACACATATGCAAATACTCAATATGCATGGGGATAGCCGGTGACACTGACAACGATAGTCAAGTCCTAACCTCCCGACCAGACTTGAAGAGATCAGAAAGTCCCAGGAGAGCCCCTCCGCCGGGTTAACTCATCCTACCCGGTATATATTGGGAGCATCCACACTACTATTATTACTATGAATGCCCATACATAGATACTCATTAGTCTGAATTATCCCATCAACCAATTAGTGATTTCAAAGCATATGGTTATAAGATAACAAATTTTGATTTTCCTCAAACGTTAGAAATGTATAGCCCTTGCGTCTTCCAAGAACATGAAAAAGAGTAAAGAAAAAACCCGGGTTTTATGACGCTACTGCCCGGTAAATGCTAAATATTACCCGAGACTCTTAGGGAGTAGAAGGACGAGACTTCGAATAAGATTGAGAATGCAAATAAGTTTCAAACAGTTGATAATAGTTAGCTTGAGACCCTCATGCCTCGTCATGACTCCCTCCACGTGTTCAATCTTTGTCGGCAAATAGCCACAAATCCATACTTGAACAAAAACTTGGAAAGAATTAGTCTCACTTATTATCCGATACGAGATACTACTACCAACTACATATATACCCGGGTAGTTTTGTCTCTACAAAAAGACTTGTAAGCACTTCAAATGAATTTTTTATCAAGAAAGAAATAGAAGGTGAGAATATTAGACAAACGGCTTGAAACCCTTCGAGCAAGCGAGTTGGACGGATCTAATCTCCTTTGTACAATTTAAATACAATCAACAATAACTTGGATAAGAAACTGCAATGAGGAATACAGCGAATCGAAATAATAAGAAATCGTAGTGTAATCATAAATGGATCGTATGTCAGGGCCATAGCTAATACTTAATAGTTGTACTAGAGCTGTTTAAATGAAATAAAAACGGATAAAAGATGGACAGACAGATGGACTGTTTAGTAAAAATGAATGGCTAATACATATAATAGATCATCATCATCTCATCTCATCAGATTTGTAAAGAAGATCACTTCTGTCTTTCCTCTTGAGTTTAAACAAGCAACAAATTAAGAAGACATTATATACATTATATCCATTTTCTATTCTTCAAAAGATTATACAGCCGTTCCAATTTTATTCAAAGGGGTATTCATACATTTTGCAAACTTGGTTTCAACAACGGAACGTTTCTTTTATGCAAAAGCCATGGTCCATGACTACTGTAAAACTTTGTGTGCATTTTAGTTCAGAATACTCAAAGTGTACGCGTGACCATCTCGAAATTTGGAAACTGGTGATTTTTAAAAAGTGTGACATGAGAGAGGAGCACGACTTTAATTATTTGTGTCGTGACTTGCCCTTATAGGCGTTGTCCTCTGCATTCCTCATCTCATGTCCATCAGTCCATCTCGTCGTTCCCTCAAGTCAGGTCGGAATCATCATACCTGTCATCTCCACTTAAAACTGAGTCATCATCTTTCAAAAAACCGTTTTCAAATGCAAAATTTCAAACGATTTCAAAACCCATTAGAGCAATTTAGACTCGAGTTGAAGTTTTAATTCTTAAATCCGAGAATGAATTATTGGATCTTCTTATGCATAAATAGGATTTTTTTTGAGATGTATGGAAGCCTACTGACCCTCGTTTGTTAGAGACATTTGTCCACGCATTGTTAAATTGCTAATCAACGAGCCACGTCGGACATCCCTTGTTAGAATTATATTAAAATACCCATTGTCCTCCCCGGGGACATCTACCTTGTCCACTTATTGTTTCTTATAATATGGACAAAAAATCCTGTGTCCAACCCTTAAATAAATAACTTTAATACAATAACATCCTCCTCCCTACCATTACATTTCATATAGGATGATCAACTCATCTTTGGCTAAAATAGCAAACATCCTCTTTCCATGATGATACATCCTTTGAAAACTAAATAATATAATTGATGCCAATGCGAATCCAACCAAATATTAAAATTCAATATGCATTCAAACAAAAAAGGTTCTAATCTTCTAAAGCTTACTGTAGTAGATGTATTTTAAGCTTGATTTAATCTCCAGATCAATTACAAGATTTGTCAAGGGTAATCCCCTCTTAGTTTTGTTTAAGAATTAAAAAATTAAAAATACACTAGCAAGATGGTTTCATATCCTTGCATGCAAGTCAATATGGTATAGTGGTATGGTAGTGGTTTTATTATTCTCAGATTGATCATTTAAGTACAAAGAGGGGTTATAAAAAACTCCTGGGAGAAAAAGTAGTCC
>JAQGBQ010001684.1:0-10690 GCA_034698485.1 Vertagopus arboreus
ACAAAAAAATATCATATCTTATATTTGTATGTACTTGAAACATTGCTCAAATTTTTACACATAGATATCTTCAACCTCTTTTTAAAATTATGGAATATGCAATCAATCAAATGTTTATGTATTTGTTCAATTTGTCAAAACTTCCTGGTTGTATATTTATTTAATTGCAGTTAATATTACTACTTACAATTTATTATCGATTATTGATAAGACTGCATAGTCAAAGGACACAGAAAATACTTTGCTCATGTTTATCTTTGACTTATATTTAATTATGCGAATTCAAGTTTGGAACATTTCAATTTTCTAGTCTTGTTCCAATACGAGATAAGACTACCAGGAAATAAATGTGTAATGACTCCATTCTCTTTATTGGCGTACCAAGATCCACAGTCATAAGCACCCCAAACAGTGTCTTTCATTTGATTCATCAAATTCTTGATGTATTTCTCTTCAGCAACTTTTCTAGGAGAGACGATTTGACTTTTTCGTTTCATCATTTCTCTAAGCACTTGAGTAATCCAGTTCATTTGACATTCGATGCTGAATAAAACGGAATTATGACCAAAAGCCTGTATTTCAAAAATTAATTAGATGAAGTTGTTTGATTATGTTAATTGCATTATGCAGATATTAAAATGCTAATTACATACTGTGTTAGGTCCATAAAGAAAGAATAAATTCGGAGCCGTATTCGTCATTATTCCGAGATAATGCGAGGGTCCCAGCTTTTTCCATGTATCTAATATATTTTCAGAATGCTGACCTGCAATCTTCATCGGGGCCCAGAAATCTTGGACTTTATATCCAGTTGCAAGTATGAGAACCTAAAAGTTAATTCTTGATTAGTTTGCTAATTTTAATTAATAATAAATTCTAATTTGATATTCGTTAGAAAATGAATTACGTCAATTTGAAATTCATTTCCATCTTCAGTCACTATAGATGAATCCTTGACAGAAACAATTCGATTTCTAATAACTTTGCAATGGGGAAGGGCAAGTGATTTATAGTATTTGTTTGAGGGACTTGTCCTTTTACACCCAAATCTATAATCTGGAGTCAAATCTTTTCGTAATTCTGGATTGTCAGGGATTTGGTTCCTTAAATGTTTTCTACTTAGCCAGGATGCTGTAATTACAAAGTTCAAAATTTATGCTAAAGAGTATTAAATCAATTTTAAAATAGATTATGAACCTACCAATACTATTGAAGAGTAAACTATTGGCCTTGAAAGCAGGAAATGTAATTTCTTGCCCAAGAAATATTAGGGATCGGTATAGCCTTTGCAATCCAGGCACTTTTTCAAATCCTTGCTTTAGTTTTTCAGAAAATTGAGATTGGATTTTTGGTATAACAGTAGCCGGATGTCTATTTCACAAAAAGTATTTATTGTCTTATTTTATATTTTTTTGAACCAGATTAAATATCCCAGTTTTAATTGAAAAAGTGATATTGGATTTAAAATTAATTAAACGTTAAAATACCTTTGAAATGATAGTAATTTCTTGAGCTTATAAGTTTCTAGTTCAGGAATGATTTGAACAGCACTGCATCCACTACCAATAATTGCAACAACCTTATTTTCTAAGTTAATTGTTGAATCCCATCGGGCTGAATGCATTGTCGGTCCTTTGAATGATAAAAATTGCTCAGGAATATTTGGTTCTCGTAAGGTACCGACGCCGGATATTCTGCAAAAGTAAAAGTGGAATTAATTTTGAACTATATATGTAAAACACGTTTTGTTTATTTATATGATTATTATCAAGGAAATTTACACAAAGTCAAAATAATCCATTATCGTAGTCTGGGAATTTTTTTCATAAATTTCAATCTTCCATTTCCCAAGCTTGTTGTCCCAAGCCGTTGTTTTTATTTGGCTATTGAACTTAATGTGGGAATATAACGCATATTTTGAAGCGATGTTTTTTATGTAAGCTAAAATTTCTGGTTGCGTTGCATATTGAGTTGTCCAATCTATTTTAAACCGTTATAATTTGGTTATTTCAATAATAAAAAATATATTATTTATATTTTTACTAACTTGGATTAAGTTCGAAGCTGAAAGAATAAAGATGACTTGGTACATCACAGGCACAGCCAGGGTATAAAGTCGAGGACCAAACACCCCCGATCTCAGAGTTGCCATCAAAGATTGTGAAATTATTTAGATTCAAATCGGTTTTAAGTTTTATGCCAGCACAAATTCCAGAAAATCTACATACAAAAAAATAAGTTAATAAAATGTTTTTTGGTTAAAATACATAAATTAACAACTATGAAATGTAAAATTACCCAGATCCAATTATGCAAATTTTTGGTTCTTTCTTGCCAAAATCCGGGTAATTCATTGTTGAGCGGTTATCAAAAATATTTAGATTATGATAATAATGCAATATTCGTGTATTTCTCAAGAAATCAAAATCCTCATAAGAGACGTCTTGACTTCAACTTCTTATAGCTTGGACATGCTATTATATCACTAATATCTTAGCAAATGTAAACCAACTCGTACAAGAAATACGTGACCTTCACGAACAAAGACATCGAACGAATTGGTTCTTGGGGAACGAACTTCTTTCTATCGTGTCAAGAAAGGCCATGTAACATTAAAAGAAGTACACATATATAAGAATACATGCACTTATAATATTATATGGTCATTACCTTTTAATGAAAAACTAGACGTATACCTTAGCATATATTTAATAAAATGATGCATTCGTCAAGTTTCATGAATAGGTTCGTTCCTTAGGATAAGACAAAAAATCGAATGAAATACTTTCATTTGGTGTTATATACATTTTACATAAATTTACTAAAGGCGAGTCGTCTTTACTTTTAGGGTTTGTGGAGCCATTTCTCTGGCTGTCTGCCCATATAAAATACAACTGTCTTCAAACTTAAGACGGTTAAGGTTAACTGGTGGGGCTAAACATGGGGTTACTTTCCATTTCTAAATGATTTCAACTAAATTTATATAAAAAATTAAAGAATTTCATTGAAACTTGAAATTTTTGCATAGTGGTGGCTTTGAACTTTAAATGTCATTTAGTAGGTTGGAAATAGAAAAAAATGTTCAGAATGACCATAAATGTTTTTTTTTAAAATGCCCTATAAAACTAAAATTTTGGATTGTGGTAGCCTAACTTTCAAATACAGCATTATAATGCCAAGGCTTTGTTCCTATCGGATTTTTAATTTAAATAAAACGACTAGAGCCGAGGTCAATCAAACTGCACAGGGAAGCTTTTGTAACAAGTTGAGGAGTTAGAATAAAAGTATCTATAATTTGGAATAGTAGTAAGTACAGTGTACAAAACCGTATAAAAGACTAATTTATTCCGACCACTTTTATTGGCCATGTTCACTTGACAACTAATGAACAGGTCGGTGGGATTTCGTTCCAGCCAGTTTTTTAACACGGTTGCGATTGATCATTCCATACCTCAATCTCTCAAGTTTTTCTTCTGTCTGCCAGAATTTTAAAGTTGAGGGTCATACGTGTCTAATTTTTAAGTTTATTTAATGGCCAAGAGAAACATATTTTTTGCAACCCGAATAAGAAAACGCAGTAAATCCTGGATGCATTTTCTTGGGGTTAGATCAATGTTTCTCATAATCCTGATCAATGTATGCAATTTTTTCTGTGGTTGGGTATGGATATTACGAGGCTGGTCTAGGATGTTCTTACCATTGGCCAATTGTTTTATGATCGACCAACTAACCAGAGGATTCCTTGAAGGTAGCAATTAGAAAGTGGTAGGATTATGTAGATAGCTACATTTTTAATAATGTATTAAAGTAATATCATTGTTTCAAGAGAAGTGAAATTAAGTGAATGCACATTTTTAACATGTCATGTAAGATAAGGCTTCATATATGGCTAACCTTAATTAAGCTTGATAATGTGCTAGCCTTTGCAGACAGTTTCCCAAGATTTGGCAAATGAAACGCCGAAACTATGCATTCTTGGTATACATTTAATCAGAAAAAAATATTTAAGGAAGATGGGAAAATGTTTAAAGTTTCCCATTTTCAGCTTTTGACAAGTATCTAAACTAAAGTTATAATAATTCAATCAATCCCATGCATGTGTGATTCCTTAAAGAATATTCAACTATAATCATTTTTTAAAACTTTATACTCATCATAATCTTAACACTATCCTACAAGTTTTATGCAATAAGGACCAATGCCCAAGATTTGACCATATCCAACTTTACTTAAAAGTAATTTTTTGCGCAAATCACCTTCAAAAAAACACCTGGACAATATTATACTAAATTGTTTATTGGGATGAAACACAATCATAATAACGCATAATGATAATATTTGTTATTGGATTTTTGCAATTTCATTGGGGTTTGTGCTTGAACAAACTTTTTTTATATCTGAAATTGAGTTTTCAGAAACATCAAAATACGTTCTTAACTCCTGTGTAAAATGATATTATATTCGAAAGCCTGTCAAAAGCAGGGATTGGTCTGTACACATAATGACTGATGACTCAAAAAAATACACAGAATTTCATTAAAAACTTGTTTATTTTGAAATATATGAAAATATATATTTATATCAGTACAGTATTATGAATCTTAATGCGAAGCTTGGTTATAAACAACTATATTCATACCAATCACAAATAAGTTTATTTTCATTATAATTGTTATTTATTTATTCAGACTTTTCAAGGATTTAAGAGAACAATTGACAAATTCATAAATACATTCAACATCGCTGTATTTTTTTAAACTTTAATTACTCATTATTAATTAAATTTTAATGTCAAATGCCAACTAAATAACTATGTGAATAACCTTTACTTTCTGTGCTATGAATTTATCGTTCTTATATCATTCTTATTTTTGATTAAAACCAATTAAATATATGCTTTTAAATATGCCTGTTTTAATAATTATTATTATTTTCAATATTATTCCATTTAGCTTTTCTGTAGCTAAAAAGTTGTAAGTTCCTTGTAAGCAATCCTTGCCCATGGCGATTGAACATGAAACTTCCCCTCAAAGAATTTAAATAAAACTTGTATTCAGGTTCAGTCCAGCCAAAAAATTACTTCTTTCAACCTCTGAGATCACTATCTTCCAGAACTTTGCATTTCATTGTTCCTTTGGAAATACAGTCTTTTGCAATCAAAATCTTTTTCTATTACCCAAAGAAACGGAAATCTTTTGTATCCTGATTTAAAATTTCGTCTGTCACTATATCCTAGTACCAAGTATATATCCCATAATACCACTATACATATTCAATAGAATTGTGCTACAGCAATTTCAAAAGTTTAAGAAAGCCTTACCTTTCTACTTATTCTAACCGTTCCAGTGGAGAGCTTTCAATTTCGATGGATTTACATTGAGATCAGAGCTTTCCAGGTTTAGATTGGTTAAGAGACAAAAAAGCCTCTACAATACAGTAGATTGAGTAGGCTCCCTGAAATTTGAAATGACGAGAGGTTATAAAACATAGAAATAAAAGAACATAAGATGCTCAACTTGGACCTTTTTATTTCAATTAGGTTCCGAAATTTTTCATCAAAACGAAGCGATTCCTATGATCTCGTAATCTCATACTCGAATATGAAATTGAAAAAGAAAAGTACAATTTTTCATTCACATTTGTTTACACAAGAGTATTGAAGATTTTTTAGAGTGTTCAAATTCAGTTGAATGAGCTATTTTATTATCTGTGACCATGTCCCTTTGTGAGCGTGTCTGCAAGCAAAAAAAGGACATGCAAAAGAAGGAATTTATCTAGCTTGGATTGAGCGCTGTATTTTTTATTGAGTACTGTTGAAAGAGGTTTATTTCATTGCAAAGTATTTCTAACGACTTCCAGAGTACACATTGTAGCCATCCCACGCACTTCTGAAGTTCTTTGTTCATTTCATAGCATTCGATTTGCTAAAAAAGGTTACTACTTATTTTTATAGTACTGAAACGAACTATCATTCAGTACTACGAAGAAAACTGTTTACCGTTTGACTGTGTGTTTATAAGAATTATACGAAATTCAAAAAATTGCCGTAAAAGCAGCTTTGAAGCTTCAAGGTTCTTCTAGAATATTCGAAAGTGGTATCTCCGAGGGGACTACGGTACTGGAAATTCATGAGCCTTCTTAAACAGAGATGCACTAAATTGCTTTCCCCCTACTCTAGAAAAAGTTCTAGTCTTGAAAGTCTAGAAGTACGGTTGGGCTTTTGGTGTTGGCTGTTGTATTTATTCATTTCATTTCCTTACAAAAGCAGTTGTAAGAAAGTAGTTGTGACCGCCTACAAATGTAAATAATACGTATATCTGTATACAAATATACAGTCAGTATTAGTAGCGAAAAAATCCACTTTATCTCCAACTTGGAAAAATATGTATGTAGACCCTCCGAAAAAAGGTTTTGTATTCTTGCAAGATGATTTTCAGCAATTTTAGACTGATGCCTGAATTCTTTTTCACAAGTACATAATATATTATTAACAACATAAAAACAACAATAGCGATCTTGAACTGTCTGTATAAGATAACGATAGAAAAGTCTTTCAAAAGTTATCATTTGAACGATCACAATTTATCAAATATTCTGTAATTTTTGAATACTAAATATGTACTACATTTTGTTTGGCTAGAATAGAAATAACAGCAACTCCACTTCGACAACTTTAAAGAGTTGCAGTAGAATGTCTACATGCCACATGTTCCTGAAACACACATTTGCTTTCTGAAGAGGATGGGATCACACTCGCCAAAATGCCGTCAAAAGGTACGAGAGTGTAAAATGCTAAACGATGTACCTTTCTTCCCCTACAACCCGGAAACACGAGTCGCTTTAGAGTGAAAGCGTGTACGTTTTAAGCACTCTGGCTTTTAATATAAAAGACTTGAAGCCTATGTTCAGCGGTGGATTCATTAGAATCTAAGCAAAATGCATAGACTCGTATTTATATTCGACATGGAAAGCCACGGAGTTCAGAAGTTTCATAGAATGAGCAGTGCCGGGTGTTCGACATGCAAATAAGCGTATATATGAGGAAGGAATAAATGTATATTGCTTTAGGTAATTTGTTGACAAAGAAGGCATTCCCACGGTTATCCAATTTTCACCGAAATGAGCCAAATTGAGAGGCATCTAATCCGATTCTATTGGCTTTGCCTTCTCTTTGAAATAATACTTCCTTTCATTCCAGCCGTAACACAATTGCCGCAGTTTCAGTCACAGAGAGAAATGTACGAGCTCTGTGGAATTATTTATAAGCCTTTAAAGACAAGGCTTAGGCTAAACCAAGTGAATCCATTTAATCATGAAATGAAAGCTTACGCACGAAACAAGCCGTTCTTTCTTTTTGTCTTGATGCTAGCAATATTGATTTAAAATGCATAACATTATAAATTCATATAATATATTTATATGTAGGTATGTAGATTAAATTGAAGCTTTAAGTAAAGATATCTTCGAATAAAATACTCGAGTTATTTTTTACCGTCTCGCTTATGAATACGTTAAACGGACAGGATGTTATTAACGTCTAATAGGTTGGTAGATCTCCTGATTTCAATCTCAAAGCAATTTAGAGAACTTGAATGTTGAAATGCTGCTGATGCTAACATATGAATATGATGTGGCACATAAATTAAGCATAAAGTAATTGAGGAATATTCTCAGAATAATAGATTTGAAATAAAGTAATTTGTTAGATTTCTAATGTCAAAACTGTCAGTTAATTCGCCTTAGTTAATGATAGATGCGTCTTGAAAGATTTTTTCTCTCTTTCTCCAGAAGTGAAAGCAGCTTTTCTTGATCGTGAACATAACCAGTAGAGACTCGTGTAGGTCGTACCCGTCCGTACCTACATAACATAACCTCTAACCCAGACAGAGTACATAATCTGTAATGTATAATATCCCGGTTGTATAAATCTTGATGTTGATACCCGGTATGAGTGAGTTTGGTATGATTATTTATACATACTATAGCATAGCATGTCTGCATAGTTTTCTTTCCTCGAAGGCTCAGAGTGTTTTCAGGAGCTTTCACAGTTGCCCCTTTCCCTTCGGAGGAACCCGGGTTTGCTTTCGAGTGTCGGAGTATTTATTGATTTTTCACCGCAACTGCTGCTACTTCCTACTATGTATTCCATGTTAGAAAGTTAGGAAGTATTCGGAATAATACTTAAGGCACCCTGCCTGCATGCATTTATGTATCTGTTATAAAATGTGTTATATTAGTAACTTGTACGTGTTCGTCTAGCGGTATATTTCCCAGCGAACGGTATCTGTAACACCGAGTGTGACGTGACTGCAAGTAAAAGTAAGGAAAGCAAAAAACAAGAATTTGGCTCACTCCGATTCACTTTACTTGAAAGTTGAACAAAATTCGGTCTGAAACGGTTTAGCCGAATCAGTCCGCTTTCACCTTGTGCTACGGTCGGTCAGAACTTCTTGTCAAAAGTTGTAAATTCTACTAATTCTTTTTAAAAAAAACATTATTGACGCATTTTGTCATCAACATAAATAGGTGTGCAAAGTTTTTTTAGAAAATATTTGAATATGCGTGATTACCTTTAGTTTACGAAATGAAGTGATTACCCAAAGGGAACCATCGGGTGAAAGGATTATCTAACCATGGGTTGTCGTAATTGACACTAATTTACAAACTTACAAACAACTCCTTACGGTAATAAAGCCTATTTGTTTTAACTTATCTTACAACTTTTTCCATTTGGGAGTTATTTATCTCCATTATCAATGCCTTTTCGTTGATTTCCTTGTTAATTTATAGAATTTATTTATACATATAATTTTATGGTCAAATGTTATGTAGTTTTTTTTTATAACCGCATTTTTTGTGGTGAAAGTTGATTAAAACTCGAATGATATAAATGCAGTTCTTTATTCATGTTGAAACCAGTCAATACCATTGGACTGACATTATCATTTAAGTTGTAATGGCAATTAATTTTAAATGTCTTATTAGAGTCATTACAAATACCATGTGTCCAAACTGGGTTGACAGCAGGATCTAGGCATCCGGTATTAGTTGTGGTAAACACTTTCGACTATATATTAAGTTTCTTAGTTGTTGGGTACTTTGCATTACGACGTATTATATATCATTGGACTGGATTTAAGGTCGAATGTCTTTAGAATTGAGCACGAAAGGTCTACATGGAATGACTTGGTGGTGGGACAGTAAAGAATAGGAATTGGAAACGTGAGTGACAGAGACAAACGAGATGGAAGAAATCGACTTCCAGTCTCATCTCTCAAATAATGCTTCCTCTTCGCCTTTATAAACTTTATACACTTAGATTACTGTGCTCTATACCGAAATAAAAAGATGAAAAGCCTCTCCAACTATAAAGACTCAAGTGGAGGTGTCCCTTCAGTCTGTATATAGAAAAATACAGTTTCTGGGAATAGAAAGGTCAGGACAAAAGACTCAAAAAGCAGGGAGTCTCCAAAAAATCTTGCAAACAAAAGACATCAAACGTAATAGTGGAAAAGAGAAAATCCGTGGAAAAAAAATCAAATCCACTTCCACATTAGAAAGTACAAAAATACATACTAGAATCCATATGACTTCAATACATTCAATACAACATATCATAGGAATACGTAAAGAAAGGTGAAAGTTTCAAAAGAAAGGTAGAAGAAATAGAAGGAAGGTTATAGAGTCCGGATATATAATTGGATTCTGCAGCAGGTTCAGTTAAGAGCTGGAAGAAGTTCTTGAAATGAAACAGATTTCTCAAGGGTTGATGATTTATGAAGTTGCAGGCCACAAAGATGCTGTGGGTTAAATTCCAAGGATTTTGCACTCGAAAATCTAAACCCAATGGCTTTTCTGCAATCTAAAGATCTGCACAATACGCTGCCAAATTGAAAAACCCCTGAAAAGGAAATAATTTGTGGGTTGAGTCTTTATTCGATTCTTATCTTGTTTTTGGGCTGTCACTTCACAATCGATTGGTAATGAAACTTTTTTCTGAATGGTCTCATTATTAAAATTACGATCAGTATAGTACCAAATAACTGTCGAATAATAACGACATGTGTGATTATCCAAACTTGAAATTAATCATGAATGACAACGTCTTAAAATTAAATGGCCTCTAGAGATTACAATTCATCCTTACAATGTATTCATAAAAAACGACCAACAAGCTATAATTGCAAGGTTTAAGATACATACAAAAGATCCATTCACTGAATGATAGTAAAAAATATAATATTTTAACAACACTAACCATCCAAGCCATTAAATTGAATTGAATTTAAATACTTAACTGATTTAAATTCAAGGCGTTTGGCGTGAGTGTAATTTAATTTTTGCAATAATAGGCATGTGTTCTATGGCAGTTAACCACTTGGCTATAATTCCAATGCAGTATCATAATAATTTGCTTGTTCCAAACTCTAGTCCAACAACTCAACCGCACATTTAATTTTATGGGACTGATAATAAATATATATTCTGCTCGTTTAATTAATCCTACCCGTGGAGTTTGGATAAAACACTTAAAAATAGCAGAGATGTACCAGAAACTATTATTGAACCTGAAATGTAAATATTTGGTTCATCTCCGGCAAAGGTATGCAACATACCTGTTTTTGTTCATCGTTACCGTACATTCAATCCAAAAACTGCAATCATTGTGTGATTTGTTAGAAATTAAAAA
>JAQGBQ010001685.1:0-10689 GCA_034698485.1 Vertagopus arboreus
CGAAGTCATGTTCAACGAAGAAAAACAAAAAATGTACATCGTCCTGGAATATTGGTAATTTAGCTTCATTAAATATTTTACAAAGCAAACATTAAACATGTGAATTGTATTCCAGCTTAACAGGCCTACAAGACGTTTTAGAATTCACAACACTCAAAAAATTCCCTAAATGGCAGGCTCATGGGTGAGTTAACATCAATTTCTCATAATTTATAAAAGTGTATTTTAAAATATATTTTGTATGTAGTTACTTCATTCAATTGATATGTGGATTGGAGTATCTACACGGTCAAGGAATAATCCACAAAGACATTAAACCAGGGAATCTCTTACTCACTACTCACGAAACCATTAAAATCACTGACTTTGGCGTCGCTGAAGCACTCGATCCATACAATCAAGATGGTACTTTTAACTTAACCTAAATCTTAAGCTAACTCCGATCTAAACCGCCTATTTGAAACTATTTGCAGACACCTGTCACACTAGTCAAGGTTCGCCAGTGTTCCAGCCGCCCGAAGTAGCAAACGGTGAATCATTTTCCGGCTCTAAATTAGACGTTTGGTCTTCAGGAGTTACACTTTATAATTTAACTACGGGTAAATATCCGTTCGACGGTGACACGGTCTTCCTACTTTTTGAGAATATTGCACGCGGGGAGTTCATTATACCTGAGGATGTCGATCCACCACTTGCTGCACTTATCACAGGAATGCTACAGAACAAACAAGAACATAGACTTTCCATCAAGGACATCAAAACAATGCAGTTAGTTTACTTTTTACGAGGTTCTATTTTAACTAATTTTAACCAATTCTAATCTGCTTCTGAATGTATGCAGATGGTACAAAAAGCAGCCATGTCGTCCGTTATCATTCCGCCCCCAGTCAAACAATCCAACTGCCGTAGTGATTCCAACGGAAGACCAAATGGTTGTGGTTCCACCTGAAAGAAGAAAACTAAGCGTACTGCCATACATCGATTCTTATCTCAATTCTACGAGCAGCGATGAAGAAGACTACTACGACGATGACGAGGAATTCAACTTCAATTTCGATGACATCAAACCTGGTACTTTTCACTTTTTTATATTCATTCTATTACAGTCCATTGCATCAAACTAATTTTAAAATAAAATGATGTAGACCCCCCTGAGGACCTGCAAATAGTCCAGCCACCCCCACATCAAGCCACGCGCCGTAATTTCCTCCGTCGAAGTATGCAAACGGTGCGAAAATTGCCCAACTCGCTGTTCTGTCGCCAAACTTGAAATGTATTTTGTATTAAGCCACTCAGAGAATAAAATCGATACTAATCAAATGAAGGCTGACAGAAATGATAAAATCTAATTGAGAGTCTTTGAAAAGTGTCAGTCGTGAATGAGATCTTGAAAAATGTTTAACAAATTCACATCACTCAATGTACATCAGAATAATCAAAGTAGACAAAGAAGCAGATCTGCTCCTGAACAAAATCAAACACAAAATATCATCATCAATCAGAGCTGTCTGGCTGCGAGCAGGTAAATACACACCTTTCACTTTATATCATATCCCTATTCATATCCATATAATATAAAGCATAAAAGCCAATTACTTAGCACACATATAAAAGCATAAAATGTGGGTGTGAAAAATTGGGCTTGATTAATGCTGACTCACGAATATTTCATATACACTTGAGTCTCTACAACACAAAGAGAAAGCAACTCCTACTTTTACTCTCAAACCAACCCATATCTTTTGATCTAGACTCTAGCCACTCTACTTACTTGTGTATAATCCACCTCTCTGCTTTCACTCCTATACCAAACACACTGCAGACTCACATCTCCGTTCTACTTTCTCCACTTTCATCTTCTCTATAGATACTTCCCGCATTCCCCCACTGCTATATATTGCATATAATATAACGAAAAAACTTTCACCGAAACACGTGTGTATTCAATTCTGGAATAAGAAAGTGAATACAAGAAAGTAATTAATCCAACAAAAGGTTTAGAAAAAGGAAATTAATTTAGTCGCGTTTCTTTACTCAACCGAACCACATCTGATTTTACTGTCTGTCTTATATAAAAAATATCCAAAAATGGACCCTGGTGAGAACGAGCCACCCCCACTGCTGCCACTAAATTCCCCAGAAGAAAGTGAAGACAAATTATTGCCCCTAACAAAAACGGACAAAGAGTTTATGAAGCGAGTGTTGTTAGGTTCAAGTGGAATAACAGAAAAGTTAAACAAACGAACTTATAGTTGTGACCAAACATCGTCTCAGCATTTATGGAACTCGAATCGTGTGATTCGAATGAGTCCTCGGAAACGGACCTCAGCTCCTTCACAATTCTGCAGAAATAACAGCCAACAAATCAAAAATCTCGTTGTTCTTAGGTCAAGAGCCAGACAATCTTGGCCAACTCAACCCATCAGAATTCACAGGTTTTTTTTATTTAACATTGGATAATATGGCGGATATAATAGGGATATTTTTATTGATTTATCTATACTCTATTCATAGCATATATATTTTTATAACCCGGGTCGGTCGCTATTCCCGGAAGAGGCTCATCAATCTTACAACTCTGTATGTCTATCAATATATATTCACAAATAATGTTCCATATCCAAAAAACACACAAACCAGTTCAAATGACCTCTGACCTTTTGAAATAAGTCTGGACCACAAAATCTAATCCCCAATCCAATTACAAACTCAATCTCCGATCTAGATCTCATCTCATTTCCATTCCATATTCCATAATACACGACACGCCATACAAATTAAATAAATCACGCTAGATAAAATAAATAGTACTCGATATAGCATAAAAAAAAGCGCAACAGTTCTGTTGATTTTGGTTTGGTCTCTGTAAAAAGGTCTTCCCAACTATCGAACACTTCTTTTCCTGCAAACGCAAAAGCAGTAGAAGAAACTCCTCGGCCTATACACATCAAACCATCATTTATAACAGGTGGTTTAGAAATCCTTAAAAAGCAATTAGCAGATTGAAATTAACATGTACATGTCAAAACCTTTTCTTTATTAAGGGCGTCGATACACAGTTTACTTTAAATAAATATTTCTAGCAATAAAAGGCGCAATAAATAAAAATGCAGGGCGAAAGGGGAAGCTTCCATCGTCATCACAATAAATCAAATATTTCGAATAAGTGCCCACCTAGTTCTAGCAGTAAAAGCAACTCCAGACGACATACCCTAGCTAACGTACATCAAGATAATCTTACCATACTTCAAGGATATAAACAAAAACAACTTCAAAGGTAATCTTTGTTCTCTTACAACTAATTCGGGTATTCCATTACACAAAGGCCTTCAATTGGTATTAGAAACAAAGCAAATAAATCTCACAAATCCCCAATTAAACATCAAACTAAATAAATAATTCCCAATTTTTTGAGGCATAAAAATCCGAATTCTATAAATGAGAATGAATTGGCTTGAGTTCAAGTATTTAGTTAGCCAAGCGGGGGTGGTTTGATAACATATGACAAAAAACGCAGTTGATTTATAAATTCTCATAACATTAAAATGGGCTATAATTTATTAGAGATTGCTCCACATCTCACACACCTATTTCTTTATATATAACACACGCGCGGACTTGCACCACACACTTGCACTTCTTATATTATTAAATCCACACATTTTTAAACTTTTCAAAAATGTAACAAACTCTTCCACTTTTTAATCAAATCTAATTATTTTATCAGTTCCTAACAAAACTTCTTCGGTCTATTTTCACGGCCTAATTAAATTTAAATATTTAAAGTAAATGAGCAGCTTAGTAAATAGTGTCAGTGATAATCCATCAACTACTACAGAATTGTTTGTGATAAGCGAGAGTCAGTTGCCAGTTTCATTAGATGAGATTAAGAATAATGACGAGGACGAGGACGACGGGGACGAAGAAAACCAAATACAAAATTATTATCAAACATTACAACAAAATAAGAAAAGCATGAACCATAACAAAAATCAATTCCTTCATGTCCAAGGGGCTAATTTCCAGGGGGGCAATCGACGAAGACATTCTTGGGTTTATGGGTAACATTAAAATAATTATTTGCAAAAAAATATTCCAAAAAAAAGATTAAAAATAGCGTTAAAAACTGGTTTTAAAAAAGGCGACATAAAAACCGACCTTGATAAAAATAGTGTAATCAAATTATGTTTATATATAAGTTAAAACTTGGCAAACTGATTTGCACAACTGGGTTTTTATTTATACTTTTAAATCTTTGCCAATATTCCAATCGGTCATCATCATTTTAACAAAAAAAAATGTAACGTGCTATCATATCATACATACAAAAAAAAAATCTTATCTTTTCTGTCACACTTGTTTTTGTTTGACAGACAGAATTTTTTTTTGTTTAAGAGCAAACAAAAAAAGCGTGTGAAAAAATTCCTGACATTCAGCCAAAATAGTTCATTAATTATAGAGACAAAGGAATTTAAAGAGAATTGTTCAAAATTCACAAAGTCATTTAATTTAAATAATTTACAGATATTCAACTCGTTACAGACATAATTTAAATCTCCATTTAAAAGACTAATTAAAGATCCCATGATTATTACACAATCTTCTAGGTCTATAAATAAACATTTTTTTCTCTGCAAACTTTTTTTTTTATGTATAGTTGAAAAATGTCGGAAAGTAAATCACATAGAAAATTGGAAAGACCTTCGCCATTAGTTTTTCATTCGCATTTAATTGAGCATAGTTTAAGTTGTGGTGGTGTCGGTGAAAATCAAAAGAGTCGGCTAACAATTCTATCCCCTCATTTAAACACTTATCAGCCAAGGTAGATTAAATTCTTATCTTCTTTTTATTATGTCGGCTTTAACAACACAGAATTCAATTACATTCGGATACCGTGCGTGTCCAAAATGAGATCAATGTCCATACCCATGAGTAGAAATAGAAGGAGCTTCATTAACAGAGCTAGGTATATTTATTATTATTAAAAATACTAAAAATGATTTTATTTTTGAATAAAATTGCAGTTTCGATGTGGATAATCAGCAGCAGCCGAGTAGATTGCTTGACCCGTCCCCCGGGGCATCCAGTGGGGGTGTGGTCCTCCACCCGCCCCCAGTCGTCGTCCCTACAAGCCATAGAAGAGAAAGTTTCTTGTACAGATCAGATTCAGATTTCGATTTCATGTCACCTAATAAAGCCAGTTCTCGGAATTCATCTTTAATTGGGGCCCTTGGTCAAGGTCAGAGTGGATTATTACAGCAAGGCTTCGGACCCTATGGCCCTGGGGGATCACTCTCGTCCAGCAATACACCCACTTCCACCGACATGTGCTACGGGTTAGTTCTATTATTATAATTTCACATTCGGGTATTCCGGGCAAAAGTTCGGGACGAAATTCGGGGGTCTCATCTTATAATAAAAAAAATCGATTGTAGTTCACAGCAACAGATATATACTCTAACATATAAAAATATATAAAAATCAGATGCCAAAAATGACTGACCCAACTGCCACCCCCACTACAGACACTTTAGAATTAACCGAACGATTAAGTAGCCCTTCTTTAGTTAAATTACCTAGGACACTTAGCACTTCCGTACTCAGAATTAAACAACACAGAAGCTCGTTCTGGGAAAAATTACTTTCCAGTGGCAACACTTTAGAACAAGGACCTGACTACTACTTCACTAGGAATATGTTAGACTCATTTTTTAAACCGTTTTTTAATTCAATTTTTAATACTTTTTGTTTTATTTGCAGCCACGGGGAGGAACTGATCGTGACTCCGTTCGCACAAATACTCGCCAGCCTCAGGAGCGTCAGAAACAACTACATCGCACTCACTAATGTCTCCACTCACAGGTTTGCAAATATCAACTAAATCTAGCCTTAAAACAAATAAACTAATATTTATTGGTTTGAATGAAACCAGGTCCCGTCGGTCGTCCTCTTCGACGACGATTGGAGGTCAGGCCACATCCCCCGGCAGCACAAGTCCTCAGCAACAGCAGCAGCAACAGAACAAATTCGCCACACCCGGAGGTAAATCCAATTTCAATTCTACTTCCGCTAGCCCCTTTGATGACCCATGCGGGTCATTTTTTGTAAATGAGGGGCTGGCAGGAGTAGAAAATTAAAGTGTGTGTTGTGAAATGAAATTAGACGAAGGCTACACACGTTTAGCTTTGGAGACGCTTGATGAGTTGGATTGGTGCCTGGATCAACTGGAAACTATACAAACGCATCGCAGCGTCAGCGACATGGCCACTTCCAAATTCAAACGAATGCTTAACAAGGAACTCAGCCATTTCTCAGAGTCCAGCAAATCGGGAAACCAAATCTCAGAATACATCTTCTCCACTTTCGTTGGTTAGTTTTATACTCTTAATTAACCGAATGTATTTAAATGTATGTAAAACGGGATGTAAAATGTGATGCAGACAAAAACCAAGAGTTGGACATTCCGTCCTTGCGAATAGAGGACGATGACGAAGAGTGTGTGGAAGAAGTGTTGGACGTTGAGTTGCAGGCCCAGCAGCAGTCCAGTCGGGCCAACTCCAAACTGGAAGGCAAACGACATCCAATGTCCGAAATCGAAGGAACCTGCACAAGAAATAAATTACTCAGCCACAGCCTCAGCACCACTACTGACAAAATACCTAAATACGCTGTCGAAGCAACTGACGAAGAACAACTCGGAATCGTGAGTTTTTTTCTTTTTGTTTTAAATTGGCCAACAAAAAGTTTTAAATTGTGATTTCTAAAAATAGTTACTTGAGGACTCGGACAAATGGGGAATGGACGTTTTCTTATTAGAGGAGCTTTCATCCAACCGGCCCCTTACAGCCGTCGTCTACACCATCTTCCAGGTTTGACCCTTTGACCTTTAATATGTAAATATGTAAATGCAAATAGCTAATATTTAATTTTGTTGTAGGAACGCGACTTGCTGAAGACGTTTAAGATCCCAGCGCGTACTTTAGTGAATTTCCTGATGACACTAGAAGATAATTACGTGCGTGAGGTTCCGTACCACAACAGTTTGCACGCTGCGGACGTGGCCCAGTCCACTCACGTTCTGCTCCTCTCGCCCGCACTTGAGTCCGTCTTCACAAACCTCGAGATACTCGCCGCTATCTTTGCTGCAGCTATACACGATGTCGACCACCCGGGACTCACCAACCAGTTCCTCGTCAACTCGGGTTAGTCTAAATTAATTTCTTCAATTATTAACAGAAATAATAAATGCATTTAATAGGATCCGAACTGGCTCTAATGTACAATGATGAATCCGTGCTTGAGAATCATCACTTGGCCGTTGCATTCAAGCTGCTACAAAACGAAGAGATGGATATTTTGGCTACACTCAGCAAGAAACAAAGGATGACACTCAGGAAAATGGTCATCGACATGGTGCTCGCTACCGACATGAGCAAACACATGTAAATAATTTATTTAATTTACATTTGTTTAATTACAAATTAACTGAAATTGCATTTTAAAATTGAAAGGAGCTTACTCGCAGACCTCAAGACGATGGTGGAAACGAAAAAAGTGGCCGGCAGCGGCGTGCTTCTACTCGACAATTACACGGACAGGATTCAGGTAAGTTTTTATACTCTAATGTTAATATTACTGCAATCTAATCCATGTGTATCTTTAGGTGCTTCAAAACTTGGTG
Organism: Vertagopus arboreus; assembly: GCA_034698485.1. Taxonomy (NCBI): domain Eukaryota; kingdom Metazoa; phylum Arthropoda; class Collembola; order Entomobryomorpha; family Isotomidae; genus Vertagopus; species Vertagopus arboreus. The sequence continues at coordinate 7,682 of JAQGBQ010001685.1, forward strand.
CACTGTGCTGACTTGAGTAACCCGACAAAGCCACTTGAGATTTACCGGAAATGGGTGGACAGAATAATGGGGGAGTTTTTCCTGCAGGGCGACAAGGAAAAGGAACAGGGTCTCGACATATCACCCATGTGTGATCGACTCAACGCCACCATCGAGAAGTCACAGGTACATTCTAACTACATAACTATTTAAAAACTAAATCTAAAACCGTTTTATAAATGCAGGTGGGCTTCATAGACTACATAGTGCACCCACTGTGGGAGACGTGGGCAGATTTGGTGCACCCAGACGCGCAAGATATCTTAGATATGTTAGAAGAGAATCGTGACTGGTATCAGTCGATGTTGCCCCCTTCGCCCTGCTCTGAAGACAATGAGTTGATAGAAGAAGAAGAAGAACCTCAGATAAGGATAACATTGAATCCGAGTGAAGATCCGCCACTCGAAAATATGTGACAACAGCAGAAGAAAAAGAATCGGCCTCCCCATAATAATCATATGTTTAGAAAAATCGTACACAGAGTTAGACATTTGTTCAAATAGTTTAAAGTTTTTAATAATGCATTGCAGGCGATGCGACATTAAAATCTAGTCAACCAAAACAAAAAATGTGCTGCTATTAAATAAGACTATCAATAAAAAAAGCTTTTACCTGATGACTTAACTCAAATTATCCACTTCTAACAAATACAATTTACTTTGCACTTCATCCAAATAATTATCGAAACTTACACTATCAGTGAAAATATTTTTCAAATTAAAACAGCTAACGCCAACTCTGTGATCAGTTAGTCGATCCTGTAGGAAATTAAAAGTACGAATCTTATCACTCCGTTCACTCATTCCTATCTGACTTTTCTTTTTATCCCGATTCAATCGATCAGATAATTCCAATTGATTCTTATACAATTTATTCTTTAGAATTTTCAATGCACTCGCTCGGTTTTGTATTTGACTTCTCTCAGTTTGACAATCAACGGATAACCCTGTAGGGATATGGGTCATACGAACTGCGGATTCTGTCGTATTCACATGTTGACCACCTGCACCTGATGCTCGCTTCGTTTCTATCTTTAAATCGCTGGGTGGTATCTCGATTTCTAATAGTAATGGGGTTGGTAAGATTGACACAGATGAGGTTGAGGTGTGGATTCGACCGGACTTTTCCGTCTTTGGCACTCTTTGGACTCTATGCACTCCCGATTCTTGGACCAATCTTTTATACGCTCTACTATCATTTATCAATAATGTTCCGTGCCGTAATCCTCCCAGTTCGGTTCCTGTATTTTTTAAAACTCATTTTAATTTCATGAACTCTTTATTAAAATGGGTTAAAATGACTAACTCACGATCAAGTTGAATAGTAGAGACTTCCCATCCCTTAAAGTGTGCATAATTGAGATAAAGATCGTACAATTCCTGAGTAAAAAGCATCGCCTCTTGACCTCCAACTCCAGCATTTAACTCAAACATTATCTCATCACATTTGTTCAGCATCGGATTATTATCAAGCACCAACTCTTCTATCATCTTTAAACCAAAATAAAATTATGCTCAAATTCTTATGCAAAAATTCTAAAAATGTATGCAAAATACCTCATTAGTCAACTGTTCAATCTGCAGATTAAGTTTGAAAATATCTTTCTCAGCTATAAGTTGCAAATCCTTGTCTTCCTTCAATTCTATGAGCAAATCAATACAAATTGTCTAAATTCCTAATCCAAATTTATGCATTTTTTATGATTTTATGAAAATATACCTTGAGAAAAAGTTTGAATCTCCTCAGCTTCTGTCTGCATTTTAAGAATAGCCGATGCTAATGGATTTAACCTGTGACTCAAATCACTTTTTATCTTTTCCAAATGATTTCCAAATCTTTTCGTCGTTTTAATCTGGTTTGTGGTTGAATAACAAATCCGAGATTTCAGTATTTGACGATTTATTTTACACATACTTCTTAGCATCTGCAAACAATACAAAATTATCAACTATAATTATAGAAATAACTTAAATTATACATAAAAACTAAATCTAATGCTTCAATTTAGTATGACGCGTTTGATGGGCGTAGGCATGATCCTTCATCGTCGATTCCTTTATCAGCTCTTGAACCACTTCAGTCTCTTCATCCTGTCTATTATGAAACTCTGACCCCATCGACTCCTCAATCACGTAAAATATGTCCGGTAGGGCTGCCGATTTCTCGTATAACATCACATCTGGGTCAGTATGTTTCTCCACGACCCCCACTGCCTCTTCTTCTTCAAATTGGTCATGGTCAGGAACAGCAACGGACGAAACCATAGGCTCCACTCGATGCTCCTTCAATTTCTTCTTCTTCTTCATTGATGATAACCCAGTGGGGTCATTCAATCGCCTCTTACCAACAACCGCAACATCTAACCCAATTTCTTTTTCAACCCAACCCGATTCTAAATCCTCACGTACTTTTAATATTTCTTCATCCCCTTCACTAACCCCCACTGACTCAAAATTTCCAACCCCAATGATATCAATCTGCTTAATACAATTGATTTGCAGCAGTTCAATCCCATCGATAATTTTCTGAACTTCCTCTTGACCCCCTATGACATTAGCTTCCCCCGTGTAAATCAAACTTAAAATCTGAATCATCGTACTCGAGCTGATATCTGGTAGAATCAAACAATGACTTTCTGGATTCGATTCCAGCAAACTTTTCAAAAAGTCAGAGGCACTGGCCAAAACTGACTTGTGTCCTACTGGGTACTGCTGCCCTGACTCGTCCCCATGACATGTTAATACTATGTCTGCGTACATCATCGTGTCATATGTACCCGCTAGGGTCAACGGCAAACTACATGAACGAGGGGACAACAATCTAATCGTGTTTTCCATTTCTGAAAATATTTCTGATTCTACTCTTAATTATATACCTTTATCATTCAAGTGTACACTTTAAAGTGCTTAGTGGAAACTTTTCGTTTCTTTTTTGCTGCAAATTTAAACAACATTTTTCATTTATTTAAT
>JAQGBQ010001686.1:0-10686 GCA_034698485.1 Vertagopus arboreus
TATTTCAATTGTTAATGAAATTTTATTGAAATTTTGAAAAATTATAGAAATAAATAAATTTCAATTTTTCAAATACAAATTACATAAACTTCAATGTAAAATTCATGCATTTTTTATCTTTTATTTTTAAATAGATTTATCCTCTTAAATTTAATTTTACAATTGTTAAAATTTCGTAAAATTTCATTATTTTTTATTTTTCACTTGGAAATTTCAATGAATGATGTCTTGAATGTATTTACAATTTGAAATGCATGGTTTAATTTAAGACTTTAATCCAAATTTAATTATTGCAAGGCCAAATTATATATACTTTCACAAATCGATTTTCAAATTTTGATGATTTTTTTAAAGTCTGTATGTAAATAACCTATTTTAACAGGTACTGCATATGCATTTGATTAATTTGTTTCATTCTTGTCAATAATTGTGTACATAAATGAGTGTGGATGTATCTTATTTTTATTTATCAACAGCACAAACAACAAAGAGGTTTTCAATAAAAAAAATAAATATAAAAACTAAAAATTAAACCAGATTTTAACAAGTACATAAAAAATTATATTACTGAAAAACAAATGTGAATGCGGTTACTTTATTTGATACACATGCAATAATTTAAGAAAATCAATTTAAATTGGTTTGGCATGAAAATTCAACCTGTTTTCATTCGTTATTAATTGATTTCGATTTTATCTGACCAAGTTAACCAACATACAAAATGTTTCTTTGTCGAATTAAATGCTTTTCGGGAAAAACATGAATCGGGTAAACCTATTCCATGTTCACTATAATTATGTCATGAATATTTAGAGAAATTAAAGTTTAATGAACTTGACGGGTATGTAGTGTTGTTCCGATTCCTCTGCAAATATTGGCCCTGACCTATTAAACGTTAATATGTAAATAAATAAAAAAAAATATTTATCTTTAAAAAAATGTATTCAATTCCTTATTATACGAGGTTAGTTAAATTATAAATTCATTTTATGTATTCCTCACTAACACATCTATAAATAATAATACAACACATTATGATTTCGTGCTAGCATGATTGAATATTATTATGTCTGTTTTATTTCGTACGAAAAACAATTAAATTACTAAACTTTACATTTTTCATCTACCTATATGGATCTTTTGGAGGCCAAAAATATTCCCTTTTGCTCATGGTGTGAACAATTATGACCTTGGGACCGAGATTAGTAACGAGGACCTTGACTATGAATCTTGAATCATGAGAGCTACTTAAGTACTTCTACTCTTCTGTCTGGTAAATATAATAATAATAATAATATTGATCATGAATATTATTTAGTTGTGACGATTACTCAATATACTCAACTTCCGAATCCAACTTAACCACGATTGTAAAAAAAAAGAAATAAAAAAGATTAATCTGCTATGCACACTGATGAGAGTTTATGGCCAAATAACAAATACAAATTACGGTACATCATCTGAACATAACTAGAGTTAACTAGGAAACTAGGAAAGCAGCCAATCAAGAAGACTGAAGAACCAACCTGTGTGTGCATATGTACACATTGCATTTATACTTTACTAATTATTTTAGAGGCATATCCAAGGTGGTGAATGAACATATAGACGAGATTTGGGAGACAATGAATGGGGAAAGTTTTTCAGCCTGCCACCCAAGAACCCGAAGATCGTCAGCAGTCCTGTTTTTCAGCGCGGAAGGCAAGATATTATTCTTCCTTTTCTTTTTAGCCATTACTTCCTCAAGCTTAAGTGTCAAAAGTTGCACATCCCACACTACAAAATACAATATACACCGACCACTTTGACATTTGTGACATTTTACTTCCAACACGTTTCACACTACTGGTGAAAGTAACAATCAGTTTCACTCGCTTTTCATATACCATTGTTATTCCTACACACCTGGATGCAAGGTGAGTGAACATTTTATCATCAACATTTCATTTTGCAACTATTTCTTCACTCATTTAATAGCTATTTTAATCGAACAAATAACAATTAGTATATTTGCTATACAAACAACAAGCGATTTTAATGTTTCAATACAAAGCATACTATCGTGTAATATGTATGTAGTAGGGAAAGAATAATTCGGCAAGATTTGGCTCATATTTGAGTCTGACAACCGAATTTGACTTATGAGCCAAAGTGAAAGCAAAAGACTGGAATGCAGTGCATTATTGCAATGGGTTAGTATTTGGAATTGGATATTGACATTTGTAATTACCCATCATGAAATTATACGATTTTGGATAAACGAATGAATTATTCCAATAATTCCAATTGAGAGAGTATTATTTATGTATTTAGATCGTGTCGTCATCCGATGTTTATATTTCCGAGATTTATTTTAGAAGATAAATATGTATGCATTATGTGGGTTTGGTTAAACAAATAGTAAAGTGTAATGATATGTATACCCAAAGGAGAAGAAGTCATTAAATCAGTTCACGGTTTTGTGAATCCTTAGTCTAACTCATGGAACTAAACGGTTATGTCGGTGTAATGTGATCTAAGTATAGTTATCATCTTTTTGTGCCCATAAATAATATACTATTAGGTATTTGCTCTCCTTCTCCTGACTTGTGTCTATTTGTCTATTTTGAGATATAATAATAATTTAGTTACCTACTACCAACTGCCTGTGTTGGCTGTGTTACAAAACTTGATAAGTAGGTATTTCAATTTTAAAATACAATTTATTATTAGAAAATTAGGTGCACCTCTATAAAAAAAGATGATCAAAGTTTTATTCTTTATTTAAGGATCTTAATTAATTTGAATCATTTGTAAATGTAAGTCAAGGAATTTTAATTTGAACACAAACTTTGAAACATTTCGAGAGGCTGTATTTGTAAGTCTATGAAATTTCTAAGAAGTGCAAATCAATGACAGGAATTGACAGATATGGCTGAATAGCTATGAATAAAGTATATATGGATTTTTCATTGCAATTATTTATTGAGTTGGTTGACACACAGTCTACTGAAGTTTTAAGTCAGTGTGAGGATGTTCATTTAATAATAGTAAAGTAATTTGATCCCGTGTAAAGTTTGACACAAGAACTAAATATGTAGGCTAGACTGTCGTTGGTTTTTTCATAGTCTGACTGATCGATAGAAACAGACCTTAGCACGATTGTCCCAGAAATGATTTATATGAATAATATACGTGCTTTATTCAAATTCATGAACTATGAATTTTTCCTTATCAGCATATTAAACTGTTGACACTTTGATAGTCAATTCAAGCCCGGTTATGATAATGAATAATGATATAACAAATGTAAATATTACACCCTATTACATGCAAATAGAGAACAGAAATTGTAGAAGTCTTAACTTCAGTCCGATAATAATTAACTTACCTAATTTAACAGTTCTGTTAAAAAGATAGACTTTTAATAAAGATTGCAATTACAATTACAAGTAAGACGAAACAATTAATCCAATCTATAACATAATATTAAATAAGAGATTGATTCTTAACATCTCTATATTTATTTAGCAGATTATTTTCTACATATCAAGATGTGGCTATGCTAGGTTGCCCAACCGACCAGTTTAGATAATTTTAATTTACGAAAGGTGTTATAAAAATGATAGTAGACTTTTACTCGGTGTTACAGTTTTAAAATTCAACAACGTTATAACAAATACGTTATGTATGTTTCGGATATTTACATGTTAAGCATAGAAACAAATGAAGACTTATTAAATTATTACTTTATACATTGAGACACAGATACAGGATTAGAATTTTTATTGCTTTGTGCAAGCTGTACAAATGTTGTTTATTTCGTTTCAGGTTTTGATCAATTGACTGTCAAAGGGATTGTCATAATGATCGGGTGTTGTAAGTTGTCAGTGCCAGCATGGAAAGATTAAAGAAACGACTCCAGCAGACGACATACAGGGCTGATGGAGCCGATTATCCATGCAAATTTTGGATAGAAGACCGATTTTTCTATAACCTTATGCACCGACATGCAGTTTACCTACCGTTTTTCTGTAATAGTAGGAACAGCAATTACCCTTCTTCTCTTGTTTCATGGGTTTTGGCCAGCTAATGATGGTATGTGTCAAATAGCAAGTTCAGAATGGCTTTAAAATATATATGTAAAATGTTCTAAAATAAATAATTTTATTTTCCAAAAAAAATAGAGGAGGACGCAGAAACAAAGATCTTAAGGCATGTAGTTTTATTAGAAACGAATGTGAAGGAGTATGAAGCTGCAGTTTCTTCGTTGCGAAGGGATATTGTGATGTTCAAAGAGGCCCAAATACTTGGCCGTGAAAACGCCGACAAAATACATGAAGTGTCTAATCCGCCAAGAATGCTTGAGAAACTATTTAGTCTAAAGCGCCTTAAAATTTCCAGTATTTACGATTCCTTACCACACCTTTTGGACTACGAAGAGGCTTTGACGCCTGCATTAACCTTGGGAAAAGATAGGGAAGGGGGTAAGAGAATACAAAATCGATTAGACCTAATTCACCTAATCTTATATAAAAACAAGTTTGTCTTGTCTTGTGAATATCTATAGTGTCTGTTGTGATTGGGATTCCTACCGTCAAGCGACCAACGCAGAGCTATCTTCTTCCAACGCTTCGGAATTTATTGGGATCAATGCTTCCAGGAGAGAAGAACGATACCTTGATAATCGTTTTCATTGCTGAGTCAGATGTGTCTTTTGTCGAAAATACTGTGAATTCCATTATCCGACAGTACGTCTCATTCTAAACTATGCTAACACCTTAAATAATTTACAAAGAAGGAATAAATATTATGAAGAAAGCTTCATGAAAAATGTATGATTTCAGGTTCAAGAAAGATGTTGATTCTGGACTAGTTGAGATAATTGCACCTTCCGCAAGCTTTTACCCGAATTTAAAGTCAATGAAAAGTACCTTAGGGGATTCCGATGAAAGGACCCGGTGGAGAACAAAGCAGAACTTAGACTACGCTTATCTCATGATGTATGCACGACACAGAGGATCTTATTATGTCCAGTTGGAAGACGATGTTCTTAGCAGAAAAGGCTTTATAAATACAATGAAGACTTTTGCTTTGACAACTACTGTCTCCGGGGACGAATGGTTCATGTTGGACTTTTGCCAATTGGGATTCATCGGTAATGTTTTTTGTTTATGCATTCCATGAATTAATGAGGAAGTATTATTTGACCAAAAATTATTTGATATGTTTAAACATAAACAAATGAAATACTATGATCCAAGGTCATGCATTAAGTTGTGTCTAGACATTTTTTTTGCAATGCTTTACTTTCTTATTTTTTAATTCAAAACTAAGTAATTAAACTTGTGTTTATCAACATTTTAAACCAAAGTCTAGTGACTTTAATAATTTAATATTGAAATAAATTCTAATATTCTGTTTCGATATTTTGATTTCTTTAGGAAAATTATTCAGGAGTTCGGACCTATGGAAGCTGGTCGAATTTATCTTGTTATTTTACCAAGATAAACCCGGAGATTGGCTGCTTTCGCATTTCTTCAGTGTCAAGTATTGCAAATTAGACTATAATCATGTAAGCTACCTCAAAACCATTGTCACATTTCATATTCAAAATGAAGGATGCAAATAATTTATTTCGATTTTAAAATCTAGAAACGATGTCTTCGTGAGCTTAACAAACACTGGATCCATTACAAGCCTTCATTGTTCCAACACATTGGAATGATATCTTCTCTCAATGGGAAAGTACAGAAATTAAAAGTACGTGGGCTTTAAACTATAATTAAAAGCAAGTTTTTTCTAGTTGTATGAGCAAGTTTTGTTTTTACAAATAAAGTTATTTTTCTTATTGAAATAGGATCGGCAGTTTGGGAAACTCGAGTTATTTACTCGTCATCCGGATAATCCAGAAGCAAAAGTAGAAACTACAATAAAACATTATGGAAGGTTTTCTGTAGAAAAGGCCTATAAGGGTAAATTATGGCTAAAACAACTAGCAGTAGCTAATTAATCCACATGATGGTTTGTTCTGTGTTCTGTATAAAATCACCAATTGATTGGTTTTGACAGGACTGAATTTTTTCTGGGGATTGGCCCCTCAGGAGGGTGATACAATTAAATTTAGTTTTAGCAAGCCATTAAACCTCAAGAGGTTTGTGCCATATTGAATCAGAAACTCACTTTTATCTTAAACCTAAAGTACCTAAATAAATAAATACACGATCGATTTCATCTTTTCATGTGTGAAGCTATCGATTTGTCAGTGGCAATGCTGAACATCCCTCAGACAAGATACGAAACGCTTCTTTGGAAGTGAAATCAATGGCTAGAAATGCTAACCAAGAAGGCTTTAGTAGAACTATAGACGGATTCTACCTCATTGGTATTATTACATAAATAGCTTAGCTTTTTTGAACTCATGGAATGGCTCATTTTAATTGAAAGGGATTTATGTTTAGATGAATTTGACGATATGGGTGTCCTGGAAGGACGATTCCCATCTGAGCTGTATCCGATTTCTGCCGTCCGCATTACACTGAAACATGCTAGTGATTATTGGGTGATTCTTAGTGAGGTAAATCATTTGTTGATTTTAAACATTTAGGTTTTATGCGGCAGAACTCATTATTATTTTATTTTTATTTTGTTTTGCAGATATATATTGAAGTGGAAAAACCTACCTAACTTTAGATTTATGAGATATTTATTCGACATCGAAAACCAGATTAAAGGCTTTATTAAAAATACTTTATAACCAGTTACTACTTATATGTACTTATGCTTTCGAATTATGTGTGATCAAGTACAAGACTGTGGCTGTGTCACGTATGCATCCACCGATAGAGATGTAAGACAAAAAATTGTCCACAATCAAAAATAAACAAATATTAATGAAAGCACTTAATTCTAAGCAATTATTTCGTCAAAAGCCCAAAAATGTGTTTGACATGATCCATCGTTTTTTGTTTCCGATTCAGTACGAAAACTATATTCTTTATTTTATCTGTATATTCATATACGAGATAATTTTCGATTTATTAACAATTTATTATATAGTTCTAAGGGTAGCACCAAACAAAAATAATACATTGTTATTTTAGTTTTTGTTTTCGTTTCAAATACATCGCTTTTCTTTTCTCTTCCTCCTGTTCTCTTCGCAATTCCTCTAGATCTTCTTTTATTCCTGAAAAAGAGATTTAAATATTGAAATTTTTTAAAACTACAATTTGTATTCGGGATACTTACCTATTCTCAAACTTCTCTGCTCTTCCTGCCATTGCTGAGTGACACTAGATTCCATGCATTCATCATCACTCTCCTCATTTGCATATTTACGCTTGTTGTATCCAAAGATTTGCCCAATCACATTGCTAATGTCTTCCTGTGGTACATCTGAATCATCAATAAAATCATCCATCTCGGAATCATACTCATCATCACTGTGAATAACTGCTCGACCTATAAAAATGACGATGTTTAATAAATTAATGCACATTAAAATAATGCGTAAAATAATTTTATAAAACATACCTTTCCAAGGTTTACCCTCCTTTTTACGGGTAGGAAACTCGTAACGGTTACCAGATTCAGGTCTCTCCGATGGCGACCGCCGACTATTCTGAGGAACACTACTGGAAGGTCGAAGTGGAGAGGGCTTAGGACGCGATTCCGACATTTTCTGTGGGGGACGATTTCTTGGTGGATCTTCTGAGTAACTTGGACGACTCTTAGGGGGAATTCCGTTTGGTTTATGTTGCAAGGGTGAGGGTCTATTAGGTTTCATATCCCGAGAGGATACATCTGGCTTTGAAAACTTCTCAGGTGGTGGTGGTCCCATTTTTCTCATGGAAGGCTTGAAACCTGATGATCCTTGTACGAACGGAGGAGATGATTTAGAATAGGAACTCTGCTCAGGAGCACGACTGGCCGAAGGAACATTTCGTTTTTCCTGTTTTGGAGGTGGTTGCGGTGGATCCCTATATATTTGTTGATTTACACCTTTTGTAAGTGCCGTTTCTAATTTACTTTCTTTTTTAGGAATCTTTGGAATCTCGAACTTGCGTTTTTGTTCCATATTACTTCCAGATTTATTTGTGCTTGCAATGTTTTCTTGTTTTGATGAATCTCTTGCTGGGCCTCCTCCTGAAAAATTAGCTTTAACTCTCTGTTTTAACTCCAACTCTGACATGTATTCCGCTTTTTCTTTAGCAGTCATCGGACGCCCGTATTGAAATTCAGGGCCATCCATCATATCTTTGGTTGGCTTTTTAATTACGACAGGCTCTTTAGACTTTTGCTCTGCGAGTCGAAGCAAATCAAGAAATGCAGGAGGGGGAGGCAGAGCAGCTTTCTTGGGAATTTTTGGCCTTGTAGCAGTATTTGATGAACTATTTGAAGGCTTTGACTTTAGAGATTCAGTCTGAGAAGAAGTTACGTTATGTGAAGTGGAAGTCTTTGGATTATGATGAGAAGAAACTTTTGGATTTTCAAACTTTTTAGAACTTGGAACCTCCACATTAGATTTTTTAGACGGTAGAACTTTCGGCACTAACTTGTACTTTTCTAGCATCTTTTTGTGCATTTCAGCAGCAAAAGTGGAAGTGTACCCGTAGTCATCCTCATCAGGCTGAGTCTCACTAGCTAAATGTTACAATAAATACAAAGACAATTAGTTAAAGATCATTTGAATATTATCAAAAATGACTCATTCCAAATTTGACCTAATTACCTTGAGCAGTACAGGCTTCACTTAAACACTCCTGAGCATCAGCAATACATGACTTGTTAGCTGACTTGGTCATCTTGAGCATTCTATTGACTCTTGAATTAGCCTTTCTGTCCTGACTTCTTAATTCCAAAAGCATCTTTCGTTTCCTCTCTCTTGCATCCTTCAGTCTTCGTTCTTCTTCCTCCTTCTTGGCCAAAAATTTTTGAACTCCGACCTTCAACTTTGCTTGTTTTGGATCCACCATCTTTCCTTTTCCTGACCCATCTCTTAACTTTCGTTCAATCTAGTAAAAACATCAACAACAAAATAACATTCAATACTTCGACACAAAAAAATCATATTTGTTTTTATTCTTACTTCTCTTTGCTTAGCAGAGGAATTGGCCTCCGCCATGGAAATTAGGTCTCGATAACCCAACGCACTACTCATCTCGTCCTTTATTGGAATTAATGGCAGAGAATTGGTAGAATTTAAATGAACACTTTAGACTTTAAATTATGCTAAGGTGTCAGTCACAACAAAACATCAGAAGATTTACAAAAAAATAACGGAAATTACAAACATGAAATGATTGAATTATTCATTCAGAAAAGGAATGAATCAAAATCGAAATGGAATTTATAACAAGAATGTCAACTGATGAACGATTTGTATCGATATTGATAAAGTTCAGAGCCAAACTGAATAGAATATCTGAAGAAGTTATGGATGAAAAATCCCATACATTTCCTACATTTATCAACTCACTCTGTACAATATTTTAATTTTTAATCTACTCAACTAAATATATAATAATACAACGTTTCTGTTGTAAGTCAAAAAAAAATTCGCTGATAATTGATTGAACCCAAAACCTTTACTATCTAAATTCTAAATGAACTAAACTACTTGATTGATTAAATGCTTTCTCCTCTTTTCTACTCCGGGTAATTTCCACCACCAATGTAGAGAATAATAGGTAAGCGTTTTCTCCAAGGTTGAACTTGTTCTTGGTATTTTAACTTTTAAGTATTGTACGTTTTCTTGTTTTATTATTATGTCTGTCTCTCTTGATTTTATTTAACGAAAGGGTGAGAATAAATGAGAGGAATTTTTCAAGAAGTAGTTCACGACATGGATGGAAAATCTCCCTTTCATCAGCTGAGAATGAACACAATTTCACAAGAGTAGATTTGTACGACCTCTGAAAACCATCAGAAACTTCACACCGCCGAAAAAAACTCGGCGTCGCAATAATCTGAAAAAAATTAGGTATTTTATGAGGTACTTATTAGTCATGATTAGTCCCTGCATTGTCAGATAATGTCGAAATTGGATGACGATTAATGAGCTATCTGTACAAAAATTATATAAAACTAAAGGTTAATTCTGATTATGAAATGCACTCAACAAATTTGAAATGATAAAATTGTCTATAAATTGATTACTAGAAGTACGATGAGGACAGCAGTTGAAATTGTTTATGTTTGTTGTTTATGTCGTAGTTCATGGGAGTTCATTCACTTCGATCATCTGTTCATCATCAAAACAAAAGGCAGGCACGCAAACGCAAATCATCAGTTTTGTTTACTTAAAAAACCATTGTCCAAATTCCAAATCTTGCAGACTGCAGAATTAATAAATTCGATATCTTTGGATTGCAAATTATTTCAACAATATTTAGAGAGTTTAAAAGTGAGGAACGCTGAAAGTTCCTACTTTGTGGTACCTTTTTCGGAACATCTAATTAGTCTAATAAAAAAATTATAATAATTCTCTACCAAACAGAAAACGGGCACGAAAAAAAAAATTCTTCATTCTGGAAACCGGAGTTACGGGAAAGCCGGCGGCGGTGCACCGGAAGTTGAACAGCTTCCGGTGGCTAGATTATCGGCTGGTTGGGCTAATAGCCGCCGAGTTTTTTTTTTATATCAGTGACGAGTTTTGTAGTAAAGTAGTAAAAAGGAAGAAGGATGATGCTATACAGAGAGGGAGTT
>JAQGBQ010001687.1:0-10683 GCA_034698485.1 Vertagopus arboreus
CCAATATTATTATTATCGGCCAAGAATGGTAGTAGACCAGAATGTTACTAGTCAGAACTAGCCGCACTCCTTCAATATACTTGAGTTGTTGCAAAATCAGCGTATAAGTTTAAATTAAAATGCTGGCGATGTGGAACGTTGAATTTATTCTACTGTTATTTAGCCTAATTTTCCTTCAAATAAGAAAGGCAGACAACATGAAATTGACAGAAAAAATAGGCTCATTAATAAACAACATTCAAGGATGTCATATTCATCTAACATTTGATGAATTAGACCTATTTACTCCAATTGACAAGAATCCAATCACAATTCATCAGTTTCAACTTGAGCCTGAGTATAGCGAGTACAGAAGCTTAAAAACATCTTCAAAATATTCAAACTTTGATACTTCGATCTCAAGCCCAACAAGACGATGGCGGAAAATAAATGTTTCAAAAATCAAAGGAATTTACTCCATTTGTAGTATAGTATACTTTAAAAAGGAGTATATAACACGGAGAGAGGGCGAATTTCAATTAAATGCTTTCAACATAGCACACGTTTTTGAAACCGTAAGCAATTTTTATATTGAAACGTTGCGTTCAAAAATTGAAGAAAAGCGGCCTTCGCAAATGTTTTTTTACCATTTTCTTAAAACCTCTAGTTTGCCTGAGATTTCTTCAAAAATTAAAACAAACAAATTACACGGCGCGAGTTACTTTCTCCAATTTACAATCGCAAAAAATGAAAAACTGATCGCAGAGCCAACTTACTATGTCTGTCTGGTTTGTGCTACATTTAAACTGAAACCTGTTTATATTGTAACAGAACTGCAGTTCAAATCTTTTTCAAAATTCTGCGGTAGTTTAATTTCCTCCGATTACAATGAAGAAAGGACAAGTAATCATTTTGCGGGTGGAAAATATAAGGAATTTATGTTTTGGTTGAATGAAATAGCAATACGGCCAAGTTTCAACCAGTTTCTATTTAGATTCAGTGCCAAAGAACTTGGCTACCACGGATTAGTTTTTGCTCTGCTATTGTCCAGACGAAATTTTTCAATTCTCAGCAGTGCAAAGTATAATGAGTTGCCATCAATTGCTTACGACGCGGTGTTACCAGAGCTATATAGCTCTGATGGATGGTATCAGAATGGTTATTTCAGTATTTTTGTACAAACCGATTCCAATGCCTATAATTTTTTGACGTGCTATTCTGTAAGGGCTTTAAGCTGGGAGTTTTACACGCAGCCTTATCAACTAGAATTATGGATCGCAATTTGTATCTCCTTAACTCTTCTTACGATTATATTTCACATTTACGTTATATTCTCTAGAGTCCGAACAAATAATTTCTCTACATATTTTCTAATGATTTCTTCGGCGGTGGAACAATCCTATTTTATTCCTAGAGCAATAGAATGCTTGATTTTCATCAGACTCACATACGGTCTATGGCTTCTGTGTTCTGTTGTACTAACGAATGCTTACAAAGGGTTAGCAATTACAGGAATCACTTCTCCATTAGCCCCAAAGAGTGTGGAGTATTTTAATAATTTAACAAAAGTAAGAGATGTCATGTTTAATACAAGCGTCGGTAAAGGAGCTTATTTTGCTTTTAAATTAAAATTTGTGGATAATAATACTATTTGGGATGACAATTTGGACTTTATAATATTCACGAAATCAGATGTTGGGTTTGGTGACGCAAAAAATCCCAGAGTAGTTAGTACAGCTGATGCTTTATTTTATGATCCATTTTATTGGCGTTTATCAAATGAATTGCAGCTATTTACAGAATATGTTATTTATCGTTTTTTTAAGGAAAGCAAATCGCTTTTTAGTGAGTTTCAACAGTATATTGAATCCGCTGGTATTGTAATTCCCAAATTCCTCATCTTATATGCAAATTTCTTATTTCCACCAAAGCATTATCGTATGCACCGTGGACTGGTGCAACCGCCGTATTTAGGCCAAAATGAAGCAATCGAAGAAGAAATCGTTCGATGTGAAAAAACTGCATTAGTTTTAAATGCCAAAGAATTGGCAGTAGAGTTTAAATATCTTTCCCGTCACTATCATTGGCACACTTTTTCAATTGGAAAAGAACCAATTCTTTCTGCTTCTAAGGGTTGGGCATTTAAAAATGACGGATCTGTGATTCCAGCCGATCTAAACATTATTATACAGTCAGGAATTTATCACAAACTCGAAGAATTCTTCTATCGTGAGAAACAGAACGCAAGATTAAAATATACGCGGCAAATTACAGGAAACATTACAAATCATCGGGTTAAGACATTAACAATGGGAGGGAATATTCAAACTGTATTTTACATTTATTTTATAGGCATAGTTCTTAGTTGTATATGGTTTTTGGCCGGAGAATGGAAACAAATGCGTCTGTTATATCTAGAAAATTTTAATGTGTTACGCCTTTGTTGTAGAAACTTTAAATCTAAGCTTCATAATGGTATCGCTGCAACCAAGAGAAATATTCGATGTGTAATTAATTTTAGTCTTCGAGCAATGATTGCTAAATATTTTTGCGAATCAAAAAAAGTTGTTAAAAGACGAAATTTTATCCTAAGACGTGATTGAAGAAATAATATTGTACGCTTTAAAAGATAAGTTTATCAAGAATGATTTAAAGCTTAATTGTTTTATTTTATTGTAGACAAATAAGATAAAAAATACTTTGTTCGAGAGGATATGTTCATTTGTTGTTTGAAATTTGAATCTGATTATCGTTTTGTCGAAATATGTACTATTGTAAATTGCAGTAAAATGATATATGCGCTTTCACAGCGTGTAAACAAATGCATTTGTTATGTTTACATATAATCTAAATGTTTTAGGCAGAAACTTAAATTTAATGTTGAGAAATTTATCGTCACAATAAAGAACACAACGCGATTTATAAATTGTTTGAGTTTTGCTCATTTCTTTCGTTTTCGTTGCGTTTGATATGTACATACATGTTTTTAACGAATAAGTAATCAAAAAGAAACAGTTTTTTTTTCTGACGTCGGGGGAAAAAATATTCAACATTTAAAAAATTAGGTATACTAAAAAGTAGGTAACAATTTAATTTATTATAAGGAATACGAGCTTTAAGGTACTGTGTAACATTAATACTAATTTTTTAATATATAGATTCAAACTTCTTCATTATCAGCTAGCCTAGTTAGTAAGCTAATCTTTTTCAACTGCCTGAATTCCTGACAAGAAATATTTCATGGCCGTAATTAATTTCACTAAAAGTGTTTTTATTTTTGAATTTACTTTCGTGCAACCAACTTGAGGCACAATGAAACATGATATAACAATTATTTGAGAATTCCAACTTTTAATTTATTTGATTAAAAATGGCACTGACTGTTGATAGCTAATGCGCAGCTGCATCTGCCAAGTAATCAGCCACCTACTTACTATGTATTTAGGTACAAGCGTCCAAGCACTCATTTAATGTGTAAATGAGTGCGTAGTATATACAGGCTAAGGTAGCCTCTTCATTGAAAACCTCAGCCTGGTTGTCTTACTACTTCTTTATGATATATACGTCTCTGTTTGTCTTCCTTTATTGAGAACTTAAATTTGGACCCAAAAATCAAGTTGTCTCTCAATCAAGAGACAGAAGTTGCGTACAATATCAGGCAGAAGCAGTGAGAGAAATCAGCCGTTTTTTTCATAGGGACGTTTGACTAGATCTGTTCATTTGTTAGATTTTTGGTTCTGAGCCTCGCTTTGTCGAAATGCTGTTGTTAAAAATTGTAATATCATTCATGCATCCTATTTATTTGTGCTTCAGTTTGTCATGGTGTTTATCTTTTCACTTTAATTTGATTGTCCATAAGAAGAGGAGAAAGTGTCTACATCACATAAAATTAACGAAGAACTTTCTAGAAAAACGAATAAATTAATATTTTATCTGTGAATATTGAGCTTTTGCTTAAAATCTTCCTTAGAAAGTTGCTGTATGATTTGTGAAACGCAAGCATAAAAAATAAATGTGAAAACTTTTTCAACACGGTTTATGATGCATTATTTATTTTAATTCTTTTAATGAGCTCGTTTCAAACAATTTATGCCAATTGGAGTTTAACATAATTTATGTGAAATTTCATTAATTTTAAAAAAGTGTTCCGGTTGCACTCTTATTGTATCAGATTGTAAAAATCAATTAAATACTCCTATAAAAACTTAGCATGAAACGTTAGCAGTGACAGTGGCAGGGTTGTTTCCAGGTGGAGAATATCGCGCAACAACATAAGTGTAGCCGTTACTGCTCACAGCTGAACCATAACCTACAAGAGTACTTTCTTTCCAAACCATTTGAGTGAAATGACCGTTTGATCCGTTAATACCAGCCGCTCCTGACGGACAATAGGCTGGCCTCTCTCCGTACCAGGCGGTGTTTGCTGCAGCAATTGTTGCAGACCCACTTGCGGTAGGAAGTGCTGCAAGATTTTCGCCGTATCTTGCTGGGCTTCCTGGGTTGCTGTGTTGGAATACTCCAGTTCGCGCCAATTCTTCTGCATATTGTTGCGCCTCTGCTGCCAGCTAATTATTCATATCAAGAATATAAAATTAGTGTTTGAAAAAATAAGGATTGATTTTAATTTTTTGAATTAAAACTGAACTCACAGTAGGATCCATAAGCAATGGGCTAGCAGCATGTTGAGACCTATAGGCGTTTCCGTTAGCCATGGCAGCTTGTCGTTGTTGGTCTAGATTTCCAGGTTGAGGATTGACTGGATTTACTGGCTTTACTGAAACGTATCCAGCACGACAAAATAGATTAAAAATCAAACAAGCAGTTGAAGCAATGACAAGATTGCTACTTCCTGGCACTGTACCTGGGTTTATAGGCCTCAAAGGGAAGGAAAAGTAAAGCCGTGGTGACATCTTAGCGTCTACCTATAATTTCGGTAAATTTAGTCAAAACTCTAATAAGAGTAAAAAAAAAAATTAAACACTTTAAAACTAATTACCATCGCCACTGCGATTGTGAAAACAGCTAGAAGTTGAACTTTGTTCATTTTTCAATAAGTCAAGGGTAAATTCAAGGAGCTTTTTAAATTGAATTTTTAAAAACAACTGAATAGTATCATCATTAAGGTTGTTATTTATACTGTTAGATGAATGACGTATTGATAAATTTAAATTATTACAATTGACAAAACATCAACCACAATTAAATAATATCCATTTTTTTGTAAGAAAGAAACATATTTTGAGGCTGAATGTTCCGTTTTTACATCTTGTTTACAATGGCTGAGTTATAATTTCCATTTGATTACAGATTTCGAAGATTATATGAACGTACTTTTTTTGCTCAGATTATTTGCTAAAGTTAGGTTACATTTGAAATTTGGACATTTATCTGGTTAGTTTGTTAAATATTTGAATAGCTGGATTCTCAAATGTATTATTAGCTGGAGGAAAACATTTAGTATGTGTAAAACAGCTCGTTTTGACACATAAGCATAAATCAAGCATAAATGTGGTTTAACATTTATACGAATCATTTGATGAATATTTCTTTCGGTCCATGGTAATTGAACACCTAAACAGTAATTGGAGATTTAATGAATTAAATGCTTAATTAGACTTGATTAGATAACTAAAATTACATGAGTTTACCCTCTGTATAAGTTAACTTATATATAATAGTTCAGTGTCCTTGTGGGTTTTGTCTCCAGGGAAAAATTAGCCACTTAAAAAGTTTTGTATTTCTAAAAATTAAAACATGACCAGAAGCTTACAATAATAACACATTTTATCCTGCACAAATTCTGAATAATTATTAGTCACTAAATCTCTTCTGAGGAAGAATTTAAGCAAAATTGGCCAAATATTTTCAGATAAAATGGATTAGATTTACCCGTTTCGGTTTAAAGTTCTGAACTTTTTTACATTATTTGGACACTTTTGTCTGCTTTATAAGCAATTAAACTCAGAGTTTCGTTTTTTTGTTCTAAACACTTTATCAAATTACCAACAAGTGGAGGCTTAAAAGTTTTGATAATTGTTCTTTAATCATCGTTCATAAACATAAATTAAGAATATAGTTGAGGAAACCACTTTAACTAAAGATCATAATCTTTTTGAGATGAATATAAGAAAAATTACAACATGAGTAACCTACTAAATTCGAACACACTTTAATAAAATCAATTCATTTTCAGCATTCCACAAGACCATACAGTCATCTGCTAAAATCTACAAAAAAAATCAAAAATGGAGCTTCAAACTTTGGGTTCAAGAACCAGAACCTGGGTTATTTTACAACTATTTACCTCTATGTTCCTTATTGTGGATGTAAACTGTTCTTCAATTTCGAAAGCAAATTTGAACTTGAGTGCCTTTGGAAATTGCACAATTCACATAAAATCCTCAAAAACGGACCCAAGCATAGGGATCTTGTTGAAAATATCATCAACCACTCTGCCAATTCATGGACTACCAAAACTATCTACACATCCTCAACCAACAAATCTCAATTTGGACCTACTATTAACTTCCACGAAAGTTGTAGCATCCATCTTCTATTAGAAGGAATCGAAGAGAACACAATCCAACTTCAAAAGTTCATCGCATTCAGTAAATACACATATAGAGATGAGAATCACTCAATATTCATAATCATCAAAGATTTAGCAGCTGATTATATAAAATTCTCAAAAATCCCTCGTATCCTGCGGGGATCTTTGCCATTAAGATGCTTCTTTATCACATTGAATTCATCTCTGGAAAATGGTTACAGCTGGAAATATTTCTGTCCTTACTGCATTAATAAAATGTACCATAATTCAAACCCACAAATACAAAACATATTTCCTCGAGATCTCATAAAAAGCTGGAAGAATGCTAACATTGCTGTTCTAGGTATCGCGCCGAAGGACAAGTGCGACCTCAATTTCTACAGTAGTCGGAAGGGCTATAGTGAATCAGCATTTATTAGAAGAAGTTGCGACCTAAATTCCCTAGCAGTTGAGACCATTGCTAATTTAAATACAAACATTACTGTAAAATACATCAGTGATTTTAATATGTTTAGGAACTATGCACACGGTTATTTGTACTATTCCATTAATTTTATCGACTATGACCCTAAAATAAATTCAAATTCCGTGTTTTTCTTGGGTTTTTCTGGCAATCGTCTTATCTATTGTGATCACATTTTGAGATCTGAGACTATATCTTTGGCATTTTGGATTTCTCCATTTACACCCGGGGTGTGGATAACCTTCACAGCAACAGTACTCAGTATCTCATTATTTCTGGCGGTGAAGTACGAAGCCGAATCTTTCAACGAATTGTGGACATATTTTGTGTGGACAATGAAAGTTATAACGAGACAAGGGCTTCCTTCTAATGTAGCAAACCCGTTATTGATGTTCATATCCATGAATTCTCTATTGATTTTGGGAATGTATGAAAACAGTTTCACGAGCAATGTGATTATACCCCCTAAAATAAGAGTGCTTAAAAACCTAAGTGAAGTAATCGATGCGGGGTATAAAATAATTTTTATTAATGAGTTTGTCAGCAGTCCAGGTCAGATTTTTGAGGCGGAGGATTACCTGAAATATGATTTTGAAAGGCATAGGATTTCACATAAATTAAATAACAGAACAATTGTGCCACTTCCATCCTCACTTGATTTGCAATCTTATTGGAAGAGTCGAGATCCGAAGTATGCTTATTATGACAAAAGTTCTTCTGCCTCCACTTCTACTGCTGTTATAGATGTAGCCAAAGTTAAAAATCATAATTCCAAATGCTTTCGAGTGGATGAGGATTTAGCTAAGAAGCAGGATTTTAATATTATTAAAACACATTTGCAGGACTATTTGAATGGGAAGACGAGGATTTTTTACGAGTCTGGAATCATAAAAAGGATTGATTTCGTTTTGACATTTTTCAAAAACCAGATGGAACAAGAATTGATTTCTTTAGAGGTTAAAAATGAATCGGAAATTACGTTTAGGAATTTATTGTCGTTTTTTGCATTATTTGGGTTTCTTTGCTTCTTAGGGATTATTGCTTTGATTTCTGAAAACTTTATTGAGTAAAAAATATAAATTGGCTTAACAATTTTATGATGCTGCAGTTTTCTTTTTATATTGCATACAAACTCTGTTTCAAATAGTGTTCCTTAAATGTTTTGAACAAAGAATGTATTTATGTAGATTAGATTTTAATTACATATTCAATACATAAATATATCAATATTAAATTGAAATTCTCCTTCTTCATTCCGTTACTTTATTTCGATTGCTAAAAACATATCTATTTAACTATTGATTAAACAAGATTTGGTTTCAGGTCATTGAAAACGTTTTATGTACAATATATAAAAAAAACTACAGCTTTAAAACAAGTTTACTTGTGTTTACATAAACGTAACAAGCAAATCTTTTAAATAAATACAAATCTTTAAATCAATAATAATTGTAATTATTAAATTCATGCGAAATTTATATATACATAGTCGGGCCATAAATACGGAGACTCAAGTTTAATGCTGTAAATCAGAAGTTTCAAAGAGTTACGGTCTGAAATTTTTCACACTTAATGAGTAACTAATAGGGAAGCTTGAATAAAATTAACAGCTCAGAATTATCTTCTTTTGTCTTGATACACCGAAGAATACAAGCGGGCATAGCCCTATCGAGGCACGCGCGTACTTCCGGGTAGAGTCCCTTCATAATTTCACCAGGGGTGAATTCCAGACCACGACGCTTGTATGGGGTCTAGAGCAAGCATCTAGCTCCAACTTAGACCACAAGTTGTAGTCCAGTGGGTGGAGGTCTGAAAATCCAGATAGAAATTCCTTGAAAAAATGGAAGCTCGAAAAATAGCTTTTTTACCAGTTTTAGACAATCTCACCCCGTGTGAAGGACCAGAATTTTTTTTTAAAAAATCCAATCTTTATTTTCAAAAAGTATGGACCCTATGGGTTTGAGAATAAGCTCCAAAAATTCCTCCAAAAAAATTTTGCACGAACTTTCTCCCCCTATAGCAAAAATTACAGTTTTGCTTTCACTTTTCAATTGACCCCAAGCCACACCCCCAATGATGAGCGATTTTGGATTTTCGAAGTGCTAAGGGGAAGTCCTATTTGTGCTTTGCTTATATCAGGTCATTTCATGTATTAAATTTTTGTTAGACCGTAAAAATCTTTTTGTATGTGAAGAGTAAATTCTTATAACTTTCTCTGCGTGCCTTTTATATAACGTTCGGTATTTTTCGACCCTGTTTTTTTCCTGATGTGTTGTTAACATGTCGCAAGTACCACGTTATAAAGCTTTAAGTCCAAGGTCTTCATTTTAAAAAAAATTCCGAGTTGTTCTTGCAACCTTGAGTTGCAGGGTCATGTTTTTCTGCGATCGGCAGGGATTTTGACGATTCCTTTCTTTCACTGCTTTCACCAGCTTTTTGGTGCCAAAACATTGAAGTCGGTCGGATTTTTTCCTGTCACAGATACTATTAGTATTAGTGTAGGTTTTGACCATACCATACACTTTTGAGCGTTTCGCCTTACTTTGTTTTTAACGTCTTCAAATTTTCAAAATGTCTCATCTCAATAAGACACAGCTGAACTAATGCAGAGCGTTGATTTGTTTTGTTTGCCATTTCAACAATATTTAACTTTTTCTGAAATTTTTTTTTGCTACTTGTAGACAATTAGTTATAGAATAAAGTGTGGAAGTAGATACGACTTTTATTGATGATAAGTGGGCAAATTTTAATGGGGAACTTGAGTCTCCGTATTAATGCCCCGACTATGTAGATGATAATATTTTGTCATAAAAGTAGTATAACATTAAGGGCACGTAATACCAATATAAATAGTAAAGTCAAATGCGCCTGAGAACAATCTGGTAACATTTCTTTATCACTCATTCAATTTTGTCTTTGTCTTCATATTTTTCATAAGCATTTTCTTTTCAGACAAAATTTCAAATTGTAATTTTTTCTCATTGAAAAATCAACTCATGATAAAAGTAATCGTTTGCCGCGATATTTCATTTCGCTTCACCCCAATACAGGGTCTTCAGCCCTATAAAGACCACTTAGAAATTGCTATAGTAAGCGTGTTTTTTACGTTGGAAGTGCGATTTTTTTTGTGTGTGATTCTAATCATATTTGTAACAAGGTTTTTTTTAAAATTGGAGAAAAATTCAAAAAATACCTTATAAAAAAATTCCTGAAGTTAAGGTCTCAAAAATTACTATTCTAGAGATTTGTCACTTTCAAAATAAACGTGGAGACGCTATAACACTCCGATTCCAAAAATTCAAACACTACTGTGGGTATGAAAGTCAAGTGTATCAGAAATCATCAAAAAACAATTTTTAACATTTCTTTTTGTCTTAAAATATCCATAGTTGTTAAAGCCCTATCTAAAACCCATGTTAGACTAAATTTGCATTGGCATCTATAAAAAGTGATTTGCAGGCCCCAACACCAATATTACTTCTGATCTTGACGAAAGAATAATTTTTCTACCAGAAATGCAAAGGGACAAAAATGATTTGTTATTTAACCCAGAAAATTTGGACCCTGAATATACCTTTCCAAGCATGAAAAGTTTGGTGATAAGTTTATGGTGTTAGGTACCTAAACGGGCCGTGGAACCCTGCCACTTATCCAAATTCTTCAAAAACTCAAAAAATACTTAGAACATAGT
>JAQGBQ010001688.1:0-10683 GCA_034698485.1 Vertagopus arboreus
AATACTAAACGAATAATATATGCAGGAAGACGAAATAAAGCTAGCCTCCCAGAAGCATAACGAACTTTCTAAACTTGTACAAGAAAAAGGTAGTTTCAAAATCATAATATTATTTATCGAACTATGATATTAGAAATGCAATGCTAAGAAAAATTATAAAATTCACTTTACAGATTCTGACATTAAATCAAAGCAAGCAACAATAGGACAAATCAAAGAAGCGCATGAAAAGATGACAAAAGAATTCAATATTCTGACATCAGAAAAGGTATACAAAATAGTTTACCTGATTTCCTGATTCATCATGACTAATGATGACATGATGATTTTGCAACTTTGCACTTTTAGGAAGAGAACAATAAAAACCTAGAGCAGTTGAAATTGGAGATGAAAACTCTTGAGGACGCAGTCAGTAAAAAGTCTAAAGATGTACAAGACCTTCAAAGTACCAACAAAGAATTGTTAATGCAGATAGATACAAAAACCCAAGAGCTAAATAAAATATTACAATCGCTCCAAGAAAGTCAGGACACTAACAAAAATATCGAAGACAAACTTTCGTCTTCTGAGAAGGAAAAAGTAGAAATGTTGGAAACTTACTCAGCAAAAGTTAAAACTCTAGAAGGGGAGCTTAAAGCTAAAATTGAGACGCTGAAGAACAAAGCCGACGAGTTGGAAGAAACGAAAAGGTCATCAGAAACTGTGGTGGTACGTCCCTTTTAGAATTTCGTCTTGTTTTATCTCATCAATACATAAAGAGTGGATGTATTCAACATTTGTTGTTGGAAAACTTTCAACCTTGTCCTAATTAAGGATAATATTACTATACGAGGGAATAAAATACTATAATCTTGTAGTATAGTTAGTATGTTATTTATTTCAGACCAAATTGAAAGCGGAGTTAGAGCTGTCAAAGAATGAGAGACGTGAAAAGGAGCATCAACTTGAAGGATTACAAGAAACAATTCAAGACGTTAGATCGAAATACGATGAGAGGGAAGGGAAGATACAGCTGCTGCAAGTACAAACTGACGAGATCTTGACGGATAAAATCGGTAAATAACATCGGATATACGGAAGAGATGTCTTCCAGTTATCAATCAATCGTTAAATGTATCCGGTTGTGCAGGATCCATTCCAGTATTGGAAAAAAAGTAATAAAAGAACTTGTATGTGATACTCATTTATCTACTGTTTCAACTAGATCTTGAGAAGAGAGTGAAATCAAGCGAAGATGAGAAATCCCTTCTGCTTGAACGTTGCCTGTCTGGAGAAAGTGAAGTAGAGGAATTACGACAAACAATTAAGACGATACAGCGGAAATTAGATGATTCTCATGCAGCTCTTCAGGAGTTAGTAAGTACAAGTCAAAAAAGCCTCTGGATTAACTGTTACTTTGAGGATCATTTCCTCATTTATTTTATTCCATACTCCCAAGACTTTCATTTGTTCTTTTAGAAGCATTCCATTCTCAGCAGGATAAATGACAAATTCTCATTCAAATCCTTTTCCAAAAATTTATTTAATTTGCAATCTTATCTAACCTTTCAGGGCCGGGAGAATCAGAGCTTACAGATGGAGAGTGCCAAACTACAAGGTATGTACTTTAATTAACAATTTAGATATTTAGATATAATGTCACAATTTGTAATGTTATTATATTTGTACAGGTCGAAAATGGGCCGATGACTCAGTAGTCACTAATTGTTCAACTTGCGAAAAAGAATTCACACTCACGCAGCGAAAGCATCATTGCAGGCATTGTGGTCAAATATTTTGTAACGATTGTTCCTCTCGAAACGCAGCAGGTAATAAAAAATTCTATTTTTCCAGTATATATTTAAGCAAAGTGTTATTAACTCAATCTAATAAATGTCCCAGTACTTGAACTTTAGATTGAGTAATGGTTATGAGGTATACGATAAATATAACAAGTAAATAAGAATGGTGTTCCTTATTATTACAGTTCCAAGTTGCAAAAAGCCAGCCCGAGTTTGTGATGCCTGCTATCAAGAGCTGATGACAAAATAATGATTTGTCCTCGTTTCACTTGGATCGTCTACGCTTTAACATTGTCAACACAACCCAATATATGCCATAGCTTTGAATGGAGTATTTATACGTATATAATTAATTATCTACTCTACGTACAGAAATAACCAAATGACATTCTGGTCCGTTTTAGATTCCAGCAAAACATGCTGATTTGAATAAATAATTGTTTTATGAAAACATTTCCCATGCAAAGTGTTTTTTGATTTCTTTCTCCAATCTCAAAATAGTAGTTTGGGAACGAGAGTAGTAGTGCAGGTGTCTTTTTTTAATAAGCTCATCGATTTGGCATCAAGCTCCAGGATTCTCTCTACTCATAAAATAAACTGAAATTAATGATAAGGCTGATCTTTTACCAAAGAATTGACTCGGTTACTTTCACCTAAAAATCAATCTAATCTAACACTCGAAAAAAGACGGAGGAGCATGAGGCTATGAGGCTGAAAATACTAAGGGATCCTTCAAAGATTTCAGAGTCAGTGTTCAGTGTGATAGGCTGATTGGACTAGATATTTGTTTTAACGAGGAGAATAAATTGGAACGTAAATTGGTATTGGAAAGCAGTGCTCCAGTTGATTTTGCATAACAAGGCCATTCATATCAAACATGTCAGACAGTTGGATATGAATCCACCGTGCTCATTGGAAAAATCTAATCCCACTTTATGCTAGACGCTGAAGGGTAATTTATTAACTTCGGTTCATTTTATCTACAG
This sequence comes from Vertagopus arboreus, assembly GCA_034698485.1. Classification (NCBI taxonomy): domain Eukaryota; kingdom Metazoa; phylum Arthropoda; class Collembola; order Entomobryomorpha; family Isotomidae; genus Vertagopus; species Vertagopus arboreus. The sequence goes on from JAQGBQ010001688.1 coordinate 2,768, forward strand.
ATATATTAATAAATTTTAGCGGAAAAAGATTCTCGTTTATGAGTTAGCTTAGGCCACAGCAGGAATGAAAATTACTTGCCGTTATTCTGCCCTCCCGTCTGAAAGCATAATTTGATGCAATTGCTTTATAAACCCCCGGAGCTTTAAACATAATTGATTAAATATGGTATCTTTGAATTTTTTTTAGATTCATAGTCATGGACTTTATTTTTACAAGTCTTCTCTTACAAGATTCACTGAAGATGAGTTGGGCAAAACGAGACTGAATTACAATTACGCAATTCCTTTGCATCATTCTATGCAGGATTTGAAGAAGGAATGAATAACTGTAAAACAGAAGCCCTTTCGAAACGCTGGAAAACATCAGTATGCGTACGTGCGTATTGGATTTTAGAGTGTTAAGGTGCTGACCTTGTGTTCCTATTGCTTAGCAGTGAGATATTCAAGGGCGACAAGAGACAAGAGGGAAACAAACATGGGCTAATATTTTAGAAGAGTTCTCTAGGAAAGCTGTATGTATTTGTAGTGAAAGTAGCAGTGTGATGGGTTGTATAAAATATAGTAGAGAGGCATTTCGCAGGCATTTTCTCACTTGAGTTTCATCTCAAGGAAATCGGAAGCTGAGTCAGGAGGAATTCTTATTGGAAGATGAACGCTTGTTGTAATATAGACTGAAAGGGAAGGCTCCTTGCATACTTGACAGCTCGGCCCAAGATTAAACCTTAACTCTGCTTCAATAATTCAAAGGGCTTGTGGAAAAATAACAGAGTCAGCAAAGACTCTCGTCGTCGTCCACGGAACAGAAAGTGAGAGACAATATCCTTAAAATGCATGTGAAATAAGTGGGCTTTCCAACTTTTCCATCCATTTGGTCCTCTGTCATGCCCCTCTTCCGACTCATCTCACTCTGGCTCGTATATATATATATGGACCCTAGAAGAAGGATGGAGTGACGCTTTTTCAAATACGTATACTAATAAGCCACCCGTGCCATAGTTATGTTTGAAGATATTTGTTTGCAATTCTCTTTCTGCTACACTAACCCTTCCAGCAGAAACGTCTGTCCATTCCTTATACTTACATATATAACTTTCTCCGAGGAAAAGTAGAGCTGAGAAATTTGAATCTGTACATATACGATGAACGAGTCTTTGATCATTTCTCCAATTACAGTGGATTGTGATATAAATGATGCAGCAGCAGCATTTTATCCCATCGATTGCACAATTCAGATCTTTCTTTTTTACCTGGGAAATTGCGACAAAATTGAAGTTGCAAAATCCAAATCTCTCTACATGTATTTACAAAACTCTGCTAGCTACTAATGACTAAGCATGTTTGGGAAAAATTTAGACAAGTTTTGATTCTAAGACATGTTGTTGAGATCTTCAAAGAGGAAATCCCCTTAGTCCTCGGGTACTATTCCAAATTTGCATAGATGTATAAGTATCTCACTCCTTTTATGTACAACTCAAGAGAGAGAGAGAGAGAACTTGAAGGCATGTTCTTCTTCTTATAGCTTTGAGCACACCTCTTGACAGATACGGAATGGGACGGTGAGATTTTATATTTTATACGCATATTCATCTTGCCTTAAGACAAGAAAGATAAAAGGCGAAGGATACAAAACAGAATTTGAGTATCTCGTGCTTTGTTTGATGACAAAATCTACGATTCAGACATAGTAGGCCGAAGGGCTCACTGATTTAACTTCCTCTGTTTATTTCTGCCAAGAAATAGGTAAACGAGGAACGTTAAGGAACTATATATATGCAGAGCTTGGAAATTTTGAAAGGAATGGCAAAGTTTCCTTCTTCGTAAATCTTGCTTGTACTACCACAAGCCTCTTCTCTCTTTGCGAAACAAGATTTGAATGAATATGCATGGAAGTGGCACCTTTGGCAGTTGAGTAGATCTTTGAAGCCTACAAGTTCTATTAATTACTTGATTAAGACGAAAATGTTAAGATTTTAGAGGAAAGAAATAAGAATAGCATTTATCGGCTCGGGAATAGAAAAAGAAGAGTGAAATTTCTAAATACCCTACAGAGCAACTGCATTTGACGTCCCAAACATCCTTACAAAATGAAGCACGAGTCCGAGTGGTTCTGTCAGAACAAAGCGACAAGCGGGCGTAGTTTGTTACATCTCTTCTAAATATCTTGGTGAGATGCTGGTACCAGAGCCTTTTTAGAGTGGTGGACTTTTTTTAGCAGATAAAAAAGATTTAGATTTTATTTTCTCTCTCTTTAGTATTTAACACCCAAGATGTTCAATATCAACTTTATTACCCAATGTGGGTTGGAAAAGTCGTAATATTTAGACCGTATAAATCAATTCACACCCTTCTTGATGAGCAGCACGAGATGTGTAATAAGTAGGAGTTAACATGGGAACATATAATATGTATATAGAGTAGGAAGAATAGCGTGTAGCGAGTCGAGGAATAATATTTGTCGTCGTCATTACTATTCCAGTCTGGTGAGAAAGGAAATGTCCACAATGGTAGAAGACTCACTTCTTCTTCTTGCTAGGTTTCTCAGACAGAAAGTCACCACTTTCTCCGTTACTACTACTACTACATACATTGTTCCCAGGATTAATTCCCAAGTATTATGAGCAAGTAAATGAACGGCTGGGCTATTTGGTTTCGTCCTGAAGCACAGTTTGAATTTCTTCGAAAATGAGAGTAACCATCTGGCTCGGTTCAACAAGCTCACCCAATAATAATACACCGCCACCGTCTTTAAGAAATAATAAGAAGCTAGAAAACGCAATGACTTCTTTATTATTATACATCTGATTACATATACCGAAAGAGAGGAAAGTAAAATGTACTGTGGGGTACAAAGGCCGGCTTAAGATAGAAAGGTTCGTTCTTATTCCTTGAGCCAAAGTAATCTTAGTGTATAGTGACTTCTTGGCTCATTCAAAGGTCAGGCTCTTAAGAAACTACTTGGTGCTCATTCACCCTCTTTGGATACAATTGGTTCGAGTAATCCTGTTTCAATGATCCAGAAAGCTTTCTCTGTACCCAATCTTTAAGAACCTTTTCCTGATGCTACTACTACTACTACTCGAATACTCCGTGTCTGGATTATTGACTATACAGAAAACGAATGAGAAAGAAATCTTTCTAAGTAGGAGACGAGGAGGAGACTTTAACTGAATGAGAAAGGTGCTTTAGATTTGGTCCACTGGCTGAAATAATGAAAGGTATCACACCCTCAATGGGAATTAGTTTCACTTTCATTACGTACACACAGATGAGATTTGTCAGTTTCAAAGCAAGTTTCCTTGAACTATAATAAGTTCAAGAGACGCTAATATCTTGCTCCCCCATCAGATTCAAGTTTGACGATGTACTGATGGTCGGTTTTTGGCTAAATTCAACAAATCAATCCAACCTTAAGGCTTCTACAACATATGTACAAAGTGTTAAATCTGAACCATCTAGGATTCAAACTTTCTCTTTAAATTCAATCACAATTTCCAAGAACGAATCTCTCTTTCATGTTTGTACACAAGTTAGAATCAAACACATTTTTAATTCATTTTATACATCTCGAATTCTAGCATTTCAAAAGATTCCTTATGTAGATATCCTCAGGGTAGATCGAGTCGCAAGCTAGACATAATATACATAATATAAATAAATACTCCAAGACTTCCTGGATTTTTTTTCTTAGTTTCAGAAGCAATTTCTCCCCACCGTTTTGCATAAGAGTAGTCATTAAATTAACATATACATAATGTACGATTACCCCACAATCTACACCTGTTGTCCAAAGTGAACAAACGGTATCAAGATCGTAGGGGCAGGTCTTTGTAATCACCATCAACGGTTGGCAATAAAAATAAACAAAATCGGTAAATAAAAAGAGAAGCAAAGGTAACAAGAACGTGTAAAGTGTTCACACAATAGGAAATCAAGTTATGTATATAAAGAATTTGAAATCGAGATGAATAGAAAAAATGTGTTGAAGCAATTCGGAACGATTGGGATTAATGAAAGAAACGGGTGGATTTCTAAGGCAGGACGGTTACGAACTACAGAACACAATACTGAACTACTGAATAGGGAAGAAGAGTCGGCGCACATATTTACTCTGTTGGAGATTTCGTATTCAGAAACATTGGCAGGGATCTTAGAAGGAAATACTGAATTCGGTGGGATCCAAAGGGAGCTTTCCATTCCCTTTCTCGGAGTTTTAGTAGTTGGACTGGATCCTTGGAGACTACTGCAAACCAACTTGGCTCTTTTATAAATATACAGTCAATGTGACCCAAACGGGATGATGAGAACCCTATTTACTTCACTAAACTCCTTTCTCACTCGATCCAAAAAGTTGTGATTCAAGTCGGATTCCTTTTCTCCGACAACTCAAACCTTCTCTTAATCACTCTCCCCAATTTCTTTCTCAACTGATTACAATAATTTACTCATTAAAGGGAATTTATTTCCAAAGTCTCTAACCTCATATCAGATAAGTCAGGAAGCCAACTTGACTAGTTCGTACACAGTCGCAACTTGATAGTGAACTACTTTCATCTACCGCTATCATCATCATCATCACATCATACCTCTAAAGAATTTATAAGTGTGTTGCCCCTAGAATTTAGAATTTAATCGAATCCAAGTAGGAAAAAAACTAGACCGATAGGTGAATCACTTTGCCTCAAAGTTTATAATCCTTCTGCCTGCTGTCACAACCGCAAAAACTACTAAAACAGTCAAACGTCACATCACATTCCAGTGGGATTCTTGGTGTCAAACATCTCTCTTGGCGAGGGAGTAAATCACCATCAGTCTTTATCAGTGTCTGACGCTCAGAGAGAGAGAGACCAGAGACAAACTTAAGTGCATTTTTTCTGCCTGACTCAGCCAAGCCTAAGCCTTCACCGGATAAGTGAGTATGAACTATGAACCATTCTATTTTCTGTCAGTCTATAGACCCATCCCAAAAAAAAATATTTAACCCATTAGTATGACACGGGTGATGGGCTTTCACCTCAATGTCTCATAAAAGGGTTTTATAAAATTGTTTTCCTTCTAGGTATTAGTTCATATATGGTTGTTAGACAATATATATATAGTATGAATAATGAACTCTTGGCAAATTGTCTAAAAAGAAGTAACCCGGGCCGTCGTTAAAGGTAGGGGAAGGAAGGTCATCCTCACTTCTCTCTTTGATGGTTTAAAAGAAGAAGAAGAAAAAAAGAGAGTATTTTGGAGAGAGAATTCTTGGAGAAAGGTGGATGAAGTAAACTGACAATAAGAGGATAAGAGAGGAGGACGAGAGGGTTATTCTAAGAAGATTCAAGTGCGAGTTGCAATGCTTGCAAAGTGATGTCTGAGTTTTTTCCTTTTTTTTCTTCAAACGAATGGTTGTGTGAATTCAAAGAAATACGGATGCTGTGGTAATAATGATGCTTTGTGCATGGTATTACACTTTACTCTTCAAGATACTTTACACCGATAGCCTCTTCCTCAAGAACTGTACGACTGTTTCCTATTCACTGAAGTCTACTGAATGAAGTAGAATTTTAGAGCCACTGCTGCTGATTTCCTTATATCTCAGTCATTCTAGTACCTATATTAGATTCGGAGATAGATAGTTGAGAATTTGTTTGACCAGTTGAGAAATGTGCGAAAAGTGTTAGAATGTGGGTGTCAGAGTACTTGATGTTCTAAACCTGTTGGTGATAGCCTTTCTATCTACGTGTCTTCACACTCCTTCCTAGTTACTCCTCCAGATATCCAACTCAAAAAATGGACTCCTGTTCCATGTTCAGTCAGAGATATTGATATATTGCTTAAGAGAAAGTAGAGAAAGAAATTGGAGATGAATGTAAAGATAGGGCCCCATGGGTTATGAGTCTACTATATATATGTTATGTAGGCACCTCACTAAACGAGTTTAGGAAACAACTTGAAAAATAAAATCTTATTTGGAGAAAAACTTCCAATCAAACAAAAGGTTTTGATAGAAAAAAAAACTTCTATCTTGCTCAATCTGACAGATCATGCTTTCAGTAGTGAAGAGAAAAATAAAGCTAAAGAAACCGCAGAAGGGATCGAATGGATTGTACATCTAAAGGATACCTATTATTCTGTAGGGGGTCGTAAACTACGGTTATTTTCTTATTGGTTCTTGGTGGTCCCAGTGTTGGTGACCTAGTGTTTCTCAATAGAAGAAGAGGCATATTGTGAGTAGTAGTAGTAGATATGTATATGAAATGAAGGATCATTCTGTGCACCTGGCTGGATTGACACGGCTCATGAAAAGGTATAACATTTTATGTTCAAATCCGGGATTAGGGATTTGCAACAAGGAAAGCAAACTTTTGGATAAAATAGTTGGAAGGTGATCATCATCATCGTATAATACAAAGGGAACGGAATTGGGAATGCTGGTTTAGGCCAATTTTATTTTACTACTTTGAGCTGGAAATGACAACCAAGATTTGAGCAACACTCTGGATTATTTTGTATTTAGAGATCTTGGGGACGAAATTAGGAGGAAGGGAAAGATGATTTTCCTGGGTGGTTTCCCGGATAACGTAAATCTTCAAGTGGCGGCTGAAGAAGCCCTTTGCGAAAATTCCAAGTGGGCAAGATTCATTTTTAAACACACTTTTTTGTTTTAAGAGTACATTTTATTTTTTTTCGTTGTAAATTTTTAATCTTTTAAAAGATGTGTAATAAATGTCAATGTCGTGTTGCCTGCACGTATGTTTCGATTATATACTGTCAACTGCTGACATGATTAGAAAATTGTTCGTTGACAGAAAGTTGAAAAACTTTGGAAAGTCCATGACTTTCACGGCATGAGCTGTTCGGGTGGGATTGTAACTTTTACGACTTAACTACTACATGGTCATAAAGGTGCAGAACACCCTCCTATTCTATATCGTTTCGTGGTTTATATCTTTTGTTTATCCGTAAACCATTTTTGGTTGCTCTTTCTCTCCTGGATGTTAAACGTGTAAAGAAGCCACTCGTCATAATGTATAATGCATCTCAAAGTTCAAACTCGTTCTCCTCATTCATCATTCAGAAATGAAAGGATCTGAAGCCGTTTTTTGAATGTATTGCCTGCTTTCTCCATTTACGTGTGTAGTAAAAGCGGCATTTGTACCCGTCACAAAATTTGAGAAACTCTCAATGCCCGTCGCTTTTCCTCCTCCTCGAAGAAGTAGAGGAAAAGGATATGATGTGCTTTTATTTCTAAAGACTTATTATCTCCCCTTGGCCTCCGAATTGGTATTCTGTAGTTCTCAAATATTGAAAAAGGATAAGGGAAGGAAAGGCTTGACTTGTGGCCGGAAATTGAATGATTGCTTTATGGATTGTAATGTATAGGCAGGCGGTGGGGCTCTGTAGCAAGCAGCATTTGTTGCCTGGCGTGTATCAAGAAGCCCTTAGCCGGGCCAGACGAGATCAAATGGGCAAACATCATTTCCCGTCTTCAGAACATCATTCGGGTCCTCCCATCGACTACTCCACGGATGCCATCATATACGTAACTGTAAGATGTCTTTCACTATATTTTGCATAATCGGACTCATCTCCTCCTTCCTTTATGAAATTTCCTCATTCTTACCCTTCCGTCATCAACCCATCCCTCCTAAAAAACATGACTTGCTTATCAAAAAGCATTCAACCACTACATTCAATACACACGTTACCTACGACACCAATGATTGCACCTCAAAGATCATTTCTAGTACAAGGTAACTATTTATAATCTAACCTCGCCTCAACAGCTAGATTCAAGGCTGAATCCAATTTGGTCCGAAGAGCTACATATTATGATTGATCCTTATGGAAAGAATCTATAGAAACAGACTTTTCTATTAAGTAATATCACTACCTGTAATTGAATAGAAGTAGGCCGGATCATACATCCAATA
>JAQGBQ010001689.1:0-10681 GCA_034698485.1 Vertagopus arboreus
GTAAAAATCTACAAACTATATGATAGTCAAGCAAGACCTTACAGGTATACGCGGACTTTAAATGATTGTATTTTTTTTTTATATCTCAATTTATAATAACCATTTCAACTAAACCATTTAATTTTGGAACTAGAATTAATTTTACATTGTATACAATTACATCACTTAACGACAAAAATTGTATTTTAACACGTTTAAATCACGTTAACGCTAATCAAAAAACGACATGTGAAGCTGTTTTTTAGCAACTAAAAGTTAAAATTACATCTGAGGTCATATTGTTTGTCAGAAAGTTTATATGCTTTTTACCTGATAATCCGTTCGTATGTACGGATCCACAATCAATATTTTCTGTGCTTTTGTTTCATAGTCTGAAAAGTTATTCAACATTTCTGAAAAGCTGTACCGACTGTTATTGCTTAGAAATTGATATTCAACACGGCTCGATACCACTGAGCTCTGGTTGGTCATCGTGTTAAGAATTTTGTTATTGGACAGTTACAGACTAAAAGCAATCGTTTAAGTTTGACTGTCCAAACAAAATTGAACAATAAGTGGAACTACAAGATATGTCGGACGATTTTGCTGCCGTTTAACCGCAAATTGCTATTTAGATCCCCAAGGGGTTTACTTTTTCATTTTGATATTTAACTGAAGTTTATAGTCAGCTTTTAAAATGTTGGCATATATTTCGGAAGATTGACTTATGAGGGATTTTAATAAGTAATTACGGTAGATTAAAATGATTCATTATCAGGACATTATCTGCTTAAAATGATATCACGAAAGCATCAGTTAAGTGTTCATTAAATTTTAAAACAAAAGAAAATTAATACCAATCAATACCATAACACTTGAACTTGAAACAAAAGTTCTGTCAGCAAATAATTGATTTAGTCACAAGGTACACAATCATAGCGTATATCAATCCAATGAAACTTTCAAAATAAAAGATAACAATATTGCAATGATAAGTTGGATTGAAATTCTGATTCCATCAAAATTGTTATGCTGTAATTACACGAGTTTAAATATGAAGAAATTCACAAATTTGATAGATTACAGGCTGATTTTATAGAATATAAGAATTGGTCAAATAAACTTAGTCCTGTAGCATTATTTTTTTTTTTTTTTACATATTATAAATGCCTTTCCACTTTAAACTTTTAGGAGATTAGAATTAGATAGATTGAAAATGTAATGAAATTATAATTTACATCGAAACAACGATTAACACAGTGTTATTGGAATTACTGTGTTTCTTTGAACTTTGTGAAGTATTTTTTGTTTTTGGTTGTGTATATATTTATTTGAATGATAATTAATTATTTGTCAATAATTGTTGATTATGGTTCGATTAAGGGAAAGTATAATTTTATTAAATCCTTATGTATAATTTATTTACAGAGTAGTTTTTAAATTTAAAATCTCATTTATTTTGAAGACAATTTTAGACAATCATTATTCAAGTATTGATAAGATGGTCTGATTTTTTTTGATGGGTTTGCAAACAATGAATCCAAGTGCTTGGGAGTTTAAGTCTTCAAAAGATTGGGCGATGTAATCATAATCGATCTCACTTCTATCATATTTGATGTAAATCTTTCGTAGATCTCTGAAGTTGTGTTTGTTATCTGAGCAAGTAATTTTGCCAATACAAGCTTGAATTTGTGCCATCTGAAAAACGGAATGATTCAATTATTCTAATAAACATTTTTTTGTCTCAATTAACTCAAAGTTAAATGTAATTACCCTTTTGGTGTTCATTTTTGCGTGTTCAAAATCAATTTGGAGAATTTCTTTTTCTGGGTTCTCTTCTAGAAAGTTCACAAACGAATCGTAATTTGATGCGATACTTATTTCGACGATTTTTTCAGTGGTTTTTGAAGTTCTAATTGCAGTGTCTAACATCAAACTTAACCCTGGACGAAAGACGCTTTCTTCACATCTTCGTTTGCCTAAAATTGACATCGTAATTTTGTGATAATAATCTGGATTTAAAGAGGGTTTGTCCTGGTCCTTATTGTTTAAAGGGCGTGAGAGTTATGATTAATATATTATCAGTACACCAATTAAATATGCTCATGCGATGGTTATCTATGCAGATTAAATTGGAATTTTTGTTTTATAATTTGGTAAACAGCAACATGACGACGCAAATCATACTGTTCTTGCTTAATGAGCTTTATAATCAGCCTTTTGTCTATGCTTCAGTTTAATTGTTAAATTGTAATGATTTAAGTATAATACATACAAATGATTAATATCAATGCACGTACTTTAACATGATTTTAAAAAGGAGGATTTAATGACAAATACTCCATTAAAAGGCTTGGAAATGATCATATTAATTCATATAGTATTTATTCAATAATTACGCAAGTATTCAAACAATCTATGTAGGCACACCAAGCAAAAATGTCATTAATGACATACACTGAATTAATATATGTCTACCTAATCTACGCCAAAAACATCAGTATAATTGGTAAATTAATCGAAAGACGTAAAATGGTCTTAGAATGTTGTGCATATAAAGTTAAATATCTGATTTTTTAATAGGAGACGCTAGTGTTAACTCCCTGTGTACTTTACTAAAAAAACATATGCATATTTCCATAGTCAGGTAATGCATGAACGTGTACTTAAAAACCAACGTTTCTCCAGATCATAACTGGAAACATGTTTAACAGTAAATCAAATAATAAACTGACAGTTAATATTCTTAAACTATGTATCTACGGTCTTAAACGTCATTCCATGAAATTAATCATTTCAATTTTTTAATCCCGTTTCAACCAGGGTTCTTCCAAACAAAAAAAACACTTAAGCATACTTTTTTGCTTAATACACAAAAAAGGAAGCATAGATTGTGCTTTTTTGCTTGGATCCTTTTTGATAATAATTAATTAACGAAAATTTCTAATTTTAATAATATGCATGAGTAGTGGTATCGGATTTCTCCATGCACAATAAGCAAACGAAGTACAAAAATCGATCACTTAATTGTTTTCAAAGCAAATCAAGCAATAAAAACTACTCCAAGCAGCTACGAAGGGCCCGTTCTTAACGAGTTTAATTAAACCCTTTGCATATCAACGTTTTTGGCAAACGATTTCATCTTAATTTCTATCATTACATGCCATTTGGGTCACCCTAAGGTGTCAAACTATTGACCAAAATGCTGATTTTTTTAACATCAACATTTATCATGCGAAATTTAATGTTTCCGTTTTAATTTAGTGAAAACCCGCATGGGTCCATAGAGTTAAATTTTTAACTCTATGCATGGGTCATCCATAATTTACACCGTAATTAATCTGTTTCTACTGAAACTAAAATATTATCTTTTGAAAAATTAATTTGTACTTTTCGTCAACGAGTATGTTCATATGGTCAATTTAGGACCATTTTCCATAGAAACCACCTTGGGTCAGTCCCCACGGGTCAACCCTTTGACCGATTTGACCCATCTTCGAACTTAGCCTCAGTTTTAAGCCAAAAAGCGTGTGTGCAAAATTTGACGGCGATTAGTCAACTCTGTCGGCTGTAATCGGTGTGACGGACCGCCAGACAAAGGTAACCATATAAACCGTTAAAGAACGGGCTAAAAAGCCATATGTATGTATTGCTTATGTAATCTGGTTAAAACTCTTCCTTAAGTTTTGATTTAATTTTGATTTTTTTATATAGTTTTATTGCAAACTTTTCGAGCTCTGGAAAACAAATAACAAGATTTAAATGTTTGATTTAAAAACGTTGATACGATACTGCTACTACGCATGTTGATATCATATATAATGATCATAAACAATGGGCGTCAATCGTTCTCTAATCATCAAATCATTTGAATATATTTAATGTGCATGTACATATAACACTGCAGTATTGAATTAAGACAAATTGTAACTATTTGATAATATTCGTACCCAGTATGTACAGCTATGCAAAAAACGGTAATGCTTGCAAGGTTTAACGTTTAGAGAGCATGCCAGATATAACATAATATCCTGTTAAAAAGTTTAATATATACAAATTAACATTTATTCGAGAGGTAGAGAAAAACAGATTGTAATTCTGATTGTAGCTCACAATTATTTGTCATTATTTTTTTTAAAGTATAACTTACAGATGTTTTTACTAACATGTTATGGATTTCCGTTAAAAATTAGATTAGCTTGTGTGGCTGCATTGGTTTTAATTATCTCTAAAGAATAAAAATACGCAAAAGCTTTTTTCCTAAAGTACTGTATGTATTTATATAACGAATTTATGGTGAGTCTTGTTGCGACCACTGCTGATACTTCTTCTATAAAGAGTCAAATTTCATGATTACTGATTTATAACATCATCGGAATCATGCACCATCATCATATGAAATTATTATTTTTAAATGTACAACTTACAAATTTTGGACCATTTTAGGAAAATCTCGTTAGAAATTCGTTTAGCTCGCGTTGTTGCAATCTGTGTGTCTATTTCATCCATTAATTTATTTATTTCAATTCTTGGTTGAGAATTATTACCTCCAGGAAGATGCAGTATAAGATTATGAAGATTAGTTTTAGCTATCTTAAACTGTTTTAGTCCAATTGGGCAGAGTGATTTTTTGTAGCCTACATCGGACCGCCACCATATATATTCGCGTTTATTAAGTTTGAGCATTTTATAACATTTTAAAGCTTCACTGTAATTATTTCCTTGCAACAAACTATTTGCATTTTTGTATTTTGATCTCATCGAATCAAATTTAGAAATATCATCTCTGGCACTTATTGCTACCCTAAGCGTAGAAAAAGCTTGTTCTGTTTTGCCAAGACAAAATAAAACCAACGATAACGCTTCATTTGCGCAGTAATTAGAAGGCCGAGATAACTCCATCCGCAAAAGGTCTTCTGCAACACATGATGCTTGTTCATACTCATCGATATCTATTAAAGAATGACCATAGCTTTCAAATATAAGTTGTGTTTCAAATCGATCTGCACCTAAATGAGTCTCTTGCCACTTAAAACATTCTTTGTACAAGTTTGCGGATTCGCGACTGTAACCGTCATAACGACTCATGTGTTTTGCTAAGACGAGTTTTGTTAACAATGTGGATTTGTGAAGTGGTTCAAAAACCAATTTGTTTGCACCAATGTAGATTCTTCTCATCAATTTCATCACTTAAATTGGGGCAATACTTGCACTGTATTTCTGCGATGTAGTGAGCTGTAGTCAAAGTTGATTTGTCCTCTTCACCAAAAATACTTAACTGCTTAGCATAAACATTTGCCAAATCTGTTTGATAACATGTACTGAACTTATCTAATCTGCACTGTGCATAAGCCAATTCACTCTCAATCGGTAAATTTAACGCCGCATTTCGTCCAAAGTTCATTATTAGTGGATCCAGAGTTACATGGCATAAATCTATGATTTGCTGAAACATCCTGAAGTAACGCAAACTATTCACAGTGGCGATGAAAACCTTCACAAATTCCTTTAACTTACTGTGCGTGTTTAGTGGCGTGTTTCCAAACAGATATTATGTGACACATTCCTGTGTAAATACAGTTCACCTGGTCCAGCCTTTGGTCTACAAGAGATGTTTCTGTATAATATTCACCTCCTAGGCCAAAAGCAGCTGACTTCAAAATTGACTGAATAGCTGTTAACATGTGTATCAGATGTTGCGTCTCCAATTGGTTAGAACTTAAATTCAATCGAATAACTTGTTGAATTAGACGGTGAATAAAAATCACACCATGTTCAACCTTCAGAAGGGAGAAAGTTACAAGCAAGGGAATAACTTCTTCAAACTTATCTTGATAAAAATTTAGAAATTTCACTAAAACTCCACCCGGTTGGAAATACGCTATGGTGTTTAGAAGCTGAATTGCCAAGTTCCCAAACTTTTCATCCTTGCCGATTTTCTCAAAGGAGATGTTCCAAGTGATAAGGGTTGTCAGTTTGTATTCATGTTCAATCGTATTTAATTTGTGGTCAAGCAAACTTCGCTTTTTTGTCTCATAGATTTCCATGTAGTCTGATATTTTGAAGGATTCTCCTTTTACACTAGTTAGTTTTTGCATTTTGATGTATGATGCAGCTTGTTGTAATGCTAATGGGAAATTTCCAAGCAAAGTACACAATTTATGAATCTCATAATCCGGTTCGGAGATTCCAGATGTCTTGAGTAAATTGACAGCCTTGTCATCTGACAAAATGTCCAATCGGACAATGGTTCCCGCATAGTCTAGGACACTCACGTTTCTTGAAGTAACTAAAAAGAAGCAACGACCCTCTGGGATTCCGGAAATCATCTTCTGAACGTCTTTGTTTGCTTCGTCAACATTATCAATTATCACGAGAACCCGTGACGTTCCTTGGATTGTTGAAACAACACGACAAAATAGGACATCGGGTAGGTGGTTTTTTAGGTCCGGAAGTTGGACGAATTCCGTATGTTTTAAAATAGACGTTTTCAGACTTTCTCTTGTTTCTCCGTTGAGCCAGATACAATCCACATTTTTTTTCTCTAAATAATTGTTTCAAATTTAATTTGGTTATGAAGCAGATGTGTATTTTAAGTTAATAATTAGTTACTGTTGATGTAATACCTGACAGTTCCTTTGCAAAATTCTTGACCAGTTCTGATTTCCCATTCCATTAGTTGTTACCACCGAAAGAGACTTTTTACTATTGTAAAGTTCCTCCAGTTGTTTAGTTCTTTTTCTTTTCCAACGAAATTACTGGTGGCTCTGCCAATTTCAAACCAAATCGGGACTTTTTCTTTAGTCTGGGTTGGAATTTCAAAGGCGTTTTCCAATTGTCCTTTTTTTAAAACAGTAGTTTGATTTAATTTAAGATTTTTAAACTTTTATGAATTTAGATGTAATTAAACATTCCGTTACCCGCTACGAGGTTAGATCCATTTCGTTTTAAAACCTCGATCAGTTTCTTGACCACAATATCTGTGTCTAGTTCTGAATTAGCTGATATCCACAGATTTAAAATTTCTGAAAACAATTCGTAGTGAGTCAACGTGTCTTTCTTAAACTGTTTATTTAATCGAATATAATCTGCATTTTTTAGGTCCAACTCGTCAAACAACTTTTTCCAGTTTACCAGTAAATCTCCATCACTTATTAAAATCTTTACAACTTTTTTAATTTCCGAAGCCTTCATCGTTTTTAATTATTTTACAATAACTTGACACTGTTATTATTAAATTTGAAGATATTTATGGGTGTGTATTCGCTATTACGGAATCACAGGAATAATAAATTCTTTCTCGTGCATAATAGAAATGGAATTGGTTCGTCTTGTTGATTGACAAAGGCTTATCTTACAAAAAAGCGATAGTGGTTATCTTTCGGTATGCTTTGTGAATAAATTCACTACGTGATGAATTCTTATCAGTCTCAAATATTCTGTTCAATGCAGCTGACCTTGAGCAAATGCAAAGTTAAAACTTTTTCTTGCAACTTTAGATAGCCCTGGACGGGGGGAGTATTTCTTTAACCAAAATGTCGAAATTATAAATTTCTTCAAAATGTATCCAAAATTCAATAGTCACTACGTCCAATTTTAGCACTAATGTGTCAACCTTTCTGCCAATTTGGCCTATCTTCGAGCCTACTCATTCGTTGGACGCAATACATATGCGTACCAAATTAATTTCAAGTCGATCGGACAAGTTTGAAGAGACTTATCATGCTGACAGACAGACAGACAAACATAGTTGTCATATAAGCAGTGGCTTGGGCTAAAAACCATTTCTGATAAGTGTGTATTTGAATGATTGATTAAGTCCATAATGTAACTCATTCCTTTTTATTACAATGAAAATATGATTATATAGTATGTTCTGCATGGTTCCGCATGGCATCAAAAAGAAGTTCTGCCTTATACAAATTAGTGTGGCCAATTAGTTTCTTAAAATTAAATTTAGTTTATAAATAGTTGTAGTATAAAACGAATATTAACATATTTTTTTTTACATTATAATTGAATTATTGATATATGAAACTATGTTCCATGACAGGTAACAAAATTGTAAATTCGGACATCAACTAAAAATGGTTTTGGTATTCCGAGAGGAATCACCTTGGAATTAAAATGAACTGGGAGAAGTCATTTACATTATTGTATCTCCAACTCTTTCGGTACTTAAGTAACAATTTAAAATACATTTAGAAAACTAGATAGTTCAATACCTGATTAGCGTCATGACCAGGCTAGCGGCTGTTTTTTAATGAAGCTAAAACCTTCCATCTCACTCAGACTGTTGATTGAAGCATAAATAAACGTTTGATCAAAGATGTACTTCCGGTGGCATTTTCTTTGCTTGTTATTTTTTATTTCTGGAATCATGTAAAAAATAACCGAATTTTCCAAATATTTTGTTTCAGATAAGTCCAAGATCAAATTTCATCTTTCGTCGTAGAATAAGGTTTATAATTGTTACCGTACATTCTTTAAAGTTTTATTTTATGATATTCACAAATGTTGTTTGGTAGCTCTGTGCCTTTTCTGCAGTCAACTACTGTTTGGCAGTAGTTTTAGCAAAAGCACTGAATGAATTATTGATAAAAACAATATTATATATTATTGTAATGGATTTAATCGTAATGCATTTTGATGATTTAGGGATAAAAATATATATTACCTATATGGACTTAATCGTAATCTATTTTGATGATTTACGGTTAAAAATTTAAAAAAAGTCCAGATAGAAAATTAAGCTTGATTTAAAATAATTATATCTAGTTTAATGTACATTGTAAATCACTCTAAGACACATTTGAATATTTGGTTCGTCATCTTAAATCTCTTGCTTTATCTCACTCAAATTTTATATTTATAAAACCTATATTCACGATCAAAAAAATATTATTTGAAACAATCTTCATAAAAAAGTATACGATAGACATGGTTTATACAGATACTAAAGTTTGAATGTGCTTTACATGATAATTGTAATTAATACTACGTTTGGAAATAAACTGATCAACTATTTTAAAGCAGGAATAGTAAAGGTTTTGACATGAAGACAAACTTACTACATGACCTTACATTTTGAGATTTCAAGCAACAAATGATGTAATTTATAAAAAAAGGAATAATAATCATGGAGATGTGATAAAAAATGAACTCGTAATAAATTTTGCTTATAAGAAATTAACGTTTCGTGCTTTGCATAGATAGTGTTTGTAAACCATTGGCAGTATTTGATGTGATTTGACTGTGTTTTTGATAAGTGCAGGAATAGGTTTATTATCTATCTATTAATCCACCTCAAATAGTAATGATTCAATATTAACTTATATAAACGTAGTCTTGCCTTTCGGCCGACGAGAATATTTTTTTAATATTATTCTTTACAGGGTGTCGCTCCTGAGGGTATGAGATTTCCGGATTCACATTGATTTTTAAACAAAAAAAGTATATAAAAATTATATTTATTCGTTCCGGCTTTAGTTTTTTGAAACTCCTAGCAATGAGATCATCTGATCGAACTTAGAAAATATTATTATTGTGAAACCCAGAAGAACGATGTATTTATTTCTGGATTATTATTGAGGTCCAGCAAGAATAGTCAAATATAAAAGATGTGAATTCAAACAGAATGT
This sequence comes from Vertagopus arboreus, assembly GCA_034698485.1. NCBI lineage: Eukaryota > Metazoa > Arthropoda > Collembola > Entomobryomorpha > Isotomidae > Vertagopus > Vertagopus arboreus. The sequence continues at coordinate 9,621 of JAQGBQ010001689.1, forward strand.
TTAAATTTAAATGTAAACAGTATTGTTGCAATTAAAGACTTTAGAAAAGACCTTGTGCGGAGTCAGAATTAAATAGACTTGAAGATGCAGAGAATATACTTGAACTCAAAAGTTTAGGAGTTTAGTGATAATACATCGGAAAACGAACTGCCACGTAGGTTTACTGTAAGTAAAGTTACTCTACAGTGATAATAATCATTCTAGGTCAGCCTAGCAGAATGGTACATGATGGCATAAGATTTAAGAAGAAAAAAGCTTCACCAAATAAGCATGTTTTTTCATTGCCTGTAAGTAATTACTAGCTCCAATTGCTTGCGCCATGCTGGGTTTGTTTGTTTTGCTTGGATTGAGAAATCTGAAAACACAACTCTGGGAAATTATTAAAGCATAAATTCGATAAATAAACAAATCCGAAAAAGTCGAAAAACTTAGGTGACGCACATTAAATAAAGTAAGTGCAATTAAAAGGATAAAATAAATGTCAAATGAGTATTTTATAAAAGCATTACCGACCTCGACAAATCAAAATTAAATTCATTTCGATAAGTAGACAAACCTTATCTAATAACCAGATGTTATCAAACCGTATTAACTTTTTTAACCAAATTAGAAATTCTTGTGTCTTCAGGACTTATAACAATTTTAATTTAAATACGGTTAAAAGATTGAAAAGTTTAAACTCTAGCCAGGGTTAAATTATATTAGAAAGTCATTAAACTTATGCTGGTTGTTCCATTCTCAACATCAAACTTTTATTTGATATTCTATCCACATAACTGCATACACAGCAAATTTTTACGATCCTTTTCTAAACACCCCAAGGATGTTCATTCAGTTTTTTGGTAATCTAATTTTAATTCGATATTCAAATGTCAGATTTTATGATCTTTCGTCTTCTATGGAATCACTGACAGACAGATATACCAATCTCATAAGCCCTTGTCCGGGCTAAAAAATTCTTAATTTGTCGAGGTCGGTGATGCATTTATAAAATACTCATTTGACATTTATTTTATCCTTTTAATTGCACTTACTTTATTTAATGTGCGTCACCTAAGTTT